>JAPXFY010000033.1:9412580-9437580 GCA_030674185.1 Monoplex corrugatus
GTTAATAGTGTTATAATGCCTGTAGTTACAGTTTATGAATATTGTATACATATCTATTTTCCAACAAGGCTGATGTCTGCTGCTGCATGTCATCATCTGGTAAGTAAAGCCAGAAATATTCTTTTGTGTACAGAAAACGTTCAATTCATTGTTCACTATAGTGCTGAATTACATGGCCGTGGGTAATGCAGCCTGCTACTTTGAAAGGTGAGCCCCCACAAAAAGGATGATTCCCTGTCTGACAATTTTACAACACTGTGTATAATAACCAGTCTGACCATTTTACAACACTGTATAATGACCAGTCTGACCATTTTACAACACTGTGTATAATGACCAGTCTGACCATTTTACAACACTGTATAATGACCAGTCTGACCATTTTACAAAACTGTGTATAATGACCAGTCTGACCATTTTACAACACTGTGTATAATAACCAGTCTGACCATTTTACAACAATGTGTATAATGACCAGTCTGAACATTTTACAACACTGTGTATAATAACCAGTCTGACCATTTTACAACACTGTGTATAATGACCAGTCTGACCATTTTACAACACTGTGTATAATAACCAGTCTGATCATTTTACAACACTGTGTATAATAACCAGTCTGACCATTTTACAACATTGTGTATAATAACCAGTCTGACCATTTTACAACACTGTGTATAATAACCAGTCTGACCATTGACAACATAGTGTATAATAACCAGTCTGATCATTGACAACATAGTGTATAATAACCAGTCTGACCATTTTACAACATAGTGTATAATAACCAGTCTGACAATTTTACAACATAGTGTAAATGACCAGTCCAACCATTTTACAACACTGTGTATAATGTCCAGTCTGACTATTTTACAACATTGTGTATAATAACCAGTCTGACCATTTAATAACACTGTGTATAATAACCAGTCTGACAATTTTACAACAATATGTATAGTGACTAATCTGACCATTTAACAACACTGTTTAATGACAAGTCTGATCATTTTACAACACTGTGTATAACAACCAGTCTGACCATTTTACAACACTGTGTTTAATGACAAGTCTGATCATTTTACAACACTGTGTATAACAACCAGTCTGACCATTTTACAACACTGTGTATAATAACCAGTCTGACCATTTTACAACAATGTGTATAATAACCAATCTGATCATTTTACAACACTGTGTATAACAACCAGTCTGACCATTTTACAACATTGTGTATAATAACCAGTCTGACCATTTTACAACACTGTGTATAACAACCAGTCTGACCATTTTACAAAACTGTGTATAACAACCAGTCTGACCATTTTACAACACTGTGTATAACAACCAGTCTGACCATTTTACAACACTGTGTATAATAACCAGTCTGACCATTTTACAACACTGTGTATAATAACCAGTCTGACCATTTTACAACACTGTGTATAATAACCAGTCTGACCATTTTACAACATTGTGTATAATAACCAGTCTGACCATTTTACAACACTGTGTTTAATAACCAGTCTGACCATTTTACAACACTGTGTATAACAACCAGTCTGACCATTTTACAACACTGTGTATAATGTCCAGTCTGACTATTTTACAACATTGTGTATAATAACCAGTCTGACCATTTTACAACACTGTGTATAATGACCAGTCTGACCATTTTACAACACTGTGTATAATAACCAGTCTGATCATTGACAACATTGTATAATAACCAGTCTGACCATTTTACAACACTGTGTATAATAACCAGTGTGATCATGGACAACACTGTGTATAATAACCAGTCTGACCATTTTACAACACTGTGTATAATAACAAGTGTGATCATTGACAACACTGTGTATAATAACCAGTGTGATCATTGACAACATTGTGTATAATAACCAGTCTGACCATTGACAACACTGTGTATAATAACCAGTCTGATCATTGACAACATTGTGTATAATAACCAGTCTGACCATTGACAACACTGTGTATAATAACCAGTGTGATCATTGACATCACTGTGTATAATAACCAGTCTGACCATTGACAACATTGTGTATAATAACCAGTCTGATCATTGACAACATTGTATATAATAACCAGTCTGATCATTGACAACATTGTGTATAATAACCAGTCTGATCATTGACAACATTGTGTATAATAACCAGTCTGACCATTGACAACACTGTATAATAACCAGTCTGATCATTGACAACATTGTATATAATAACCAGTCTGACCATTGACAACACTGTGTATAATAACCAGTCTGATCATTGACAACATTGTATAATAACCAGTCTGACCATTGACAACATTGTGTATAATAACCAGTCTGATCATTGACAACATTGTATATAATAACCAGTCTGACCATTGACAACACTGTGTATAATAACCAGTCTGATCATTGACAACATTGTATAATAACCAGTCTGATCATTGACAACACTGTGTATAATAACCAGTCTGATCATTGACAACATTGTATATAATAACCAGTCTGACCATTGACAACACTGTGTATAATAACCAGTCTGATCATTGACAACACTGTATAATAACCAGTCTGACCATTGACAACACTGTGTATAATAACCAGTCTGACCATTGACAACACTGTGTATAATAACCAGTCTGATCATTGACAACATTGTATATAATAACCAGTCTGACCATTGACAACATTGTGTATAATAACCAGTCTGACCATTTTACAACATTGTGTATGATAACCAGTCTGACCATTTTACAACATTGTGTATAATAACCAGTCTGATCATTGACAACATTGTGTATAATACCTCTGGAAACTTTGTATGAAAACCAGGAAACTGTTAATGAATTAGAAAGAACTATTTCTGTCTGCTCAAAACCGCAAAGATTTGTTTTTACACTTGCCTGGAAAATAATTAAATGTACACACTTATGTCTATCCATTCATTTATCACCTGTAACTTTCAGAGCTTATTTTCTTGCAGTCACAAATCAATCACAGATATATGGAAATAGTGTATCTTGCTATCGTCCATTTATTTACTAAAAAAAAGAAAAACAGAAAATCGAAACGATTATATCTTCAGCAAATAATACATACAATTTGCAGGTTTTCTTTTCAGATGTTAAATGAAAAATTCCCTGAACTGTGTCGTCCTTGTGAATCAGAAATCTATGCATCAGGACAGGTTCGTAACAAAGGTTAAAATACGACGACATACCTGTAGTTGTCAGTGTTATCATGGGATCGACACAAACATTTCTGTGTAAAGAGTTCTTATCAAAATTTGCAAATGGACCTGATAAACATATCTTTACTGTTGATCACCAGAACTCGTTGACACACTAGTGGTAGATACAGACCTTTAATGTTGACCACAAAACACGTTGACCTACCAATGGTAGATACGGTCCTCTACTGTTGACCACAAAACACGTTGACCTACCAATGGTAGGAACAGCCCTCTACAGTTGACTACAAAACACGTTGATTGTCTTTGCTATCTTTCGATGCTCAAGAATGATAGTTGTTTTACACTATCAACCGCGTCATTTTTCAGCGTTGACTGATGACAATATTTTTAGTTATAAATTTGACACATGCAAACTGTGATACACAATGGATGTGTGTAATTTGACGCTATGATTGTACACTGAACACAGAGTTCGTTGCAGATTGACACACTGTTTGTTGAACACTGACACACAATGGAGTACACTGATGCAGAATGTTATATAATGACACACAATGGTATTACACTGACGCAGAATGTTGTATAATGACACACAACAGTTTTACACTGACACAGAATGTTGTATAATGACACACAATGGTATTACACTGATACAGAATGTTGTAATAATAATAATAATAATGTTTATTTGTATAGCGCATATTCCATATAAAAACATGCTCACCAGCGCTTTACATTTCGCAAGAAAGGCAAAAGGTGATAAAAAATGTTCACAATCACATACACAATAAGATAACAACAAACATTAAAGCTATACAAGTAAGAAGACACAAAAGAAACCACAGAATATTAAAATTTAAACACTGACATATGTAATGAAGAAAGATTAACAGATTTTTCATATGAATAAAGAGGTATACTGTGTTTATACATATATTGCTGCGTGTGTGTGCTTGCGTACGTGTGTGTGTGTGTACGTGTGTGTGTGCGTGCGTGTGCGTTGCTGTGCGCGTATGTTTATGTAAGAATGTGTGTGTGTGTGTGTGTGTGTGTGTGTGTGTGTGTGTGTGTGTGTGTGTGTGTGTGTGTGTGCGCGCGTGCGTGTGCTATGTTTGCATGCGTATGTGTGTGTTTGTGCATGCAATAGTTGTACATAAAATTATAATCAATATTTTGAATGAAGATAAAAACAGAAAAATTCTAATTCATATACAGGAAAAACACTATAACTTCAGTATTACAGCATTAACACCTTGACAATCAAAATTACCTCACAAATTATAAACTATTCGCATATCATGCATCACAATTTACATACAAAGATTTAAAAAAATTTCTTAAAGTATTTCAGTCTCTTTCCCACTCAATTTCTCCCCTATCCCCTCCTCAGCTGTACACATATAGTGATACACACACATGCTCACACACACACATGCTCACACACACACACACACACACACACACACACACACACACACACACACACACACACACACACACACACACACATACACACATGCACGCACACACACACCTCGCTCTATAGGCCCTTATACAAAATACTGTTATACACGCAGGAGAGATTAGTCTGATGACAGACTTGCAATCTAAGGCTCTTCAGGTTAGATGAGTTTGAAAGAGGTGGGTTTTCAGGTGCCGTTTGAAGGTTGAGAAACACTTAATTTTTCTGAGAGACAGTGATAGAGAGTTCCATACATTTGGGCCAAAGAGAAAGACTTTTTTTCCAAAGGTGTCTAGAGAGAAGCGAGGAACAGTCAACAGTGAGGTGTCAGAAGAGCGGAGCGTTCGAGAAGGTTTGTAACCCTACTGGAGGTTGGCAAGATAGGATGGCATGTTCTCGTGATAGATACACTGAAAACAGAGACAGGCAACTTTATGTTGAATCCTAGCCTTTACTGGGAGCCAGTGAAGTGTTCTAAGCAGAGATTTTGCACTCTCACGCCTGGGCTTGCGGAGAACAAGGCGAGGTTAGATGAGTTTGAAAGAGGTGGGTGTATAATGACACAAAATAGTTTTACATTGATACAGAATGTTGTATACTCACACACAATAGCTTTACACTGATAAGAATGTTGTATAATGACTCACAATGATTGTGGCATTGACACACAATAGTTTTACACTGTTTACAGAATGTTGTACACTGACACACAATAGTTTTTACACTGATACAGAATGTTGTACACTGACACTCAATAGTTTTTAACACTGATACAGAAGTTGTATACTGACACACAATAGCTTTACACTGGACACAGAATGTTGTATACTGACACACAATAGTTTTACACTGATACAGAATGTGTGTACACTGACACACAATAGTTTTACACTGATACAGAATGTTGTATAATGACACACAATAGTTTTACACTGATACAGAATGTTGTACACTGACACACAATAGTTTTTACACTGATACAGAATGTTGCATAATGACACAATAGTTTTACACTGATACAGAATGTTGTACACTGACACACAATAGTTTTACACTGATACAGAATGTTGTACACTGACACACAATAGTTTTACACTGATACAGAATGTTGACCACTGACACACAATAGTTTTACACTGATACAGAATGTTGCATAATGACACACAATAGTTTTACACTGATACAGAATGTTGTACAACTGACACCCAATAGTTTTACACTGAACAGAAATGTTTTACACTGACACACAATAGTTTTACACTGATACAGAATAGTTGTACACTGACACACAATAGATTTTACACTAACACTGAATGCATACACTGACACACACAATAGTTTTACACTGATACAGAATGTTGTTACACTGACACCAATAGTTTTACACTGATACAGAATGTTGTATCACTGACACACAATAGTTTTACACTGATACAGAATGTTGTAAACTGACACACAATAGTTTTACACTGATACAGAATGTTGTAACAACTGACACACAATAGTTTTACACTGATACAGAATGTTGTACACTGACACACGATAGTTTTACACTGATACAGAATGTTGTATACTGACACACAATAGTTTTACACTGATACAGAATGTTGCATAATGAAACACAATAGTTTTACACTGATACAGAATGTTGTACACTGACACACGATAGTTTTACACTGATACAGAATGTTGTACACCGACACACGATAGTTTTACACTGATACAGAATGTTGTACACTGACACACAATAGTTTTACACTGATACAGAATGTTGTACACCGACACACGATAGTTTTACAGTGATACAGAATGTTGTATAATGACACACAATAGTTTTACACTGATACAGAATGTTGCATAATGACACACAATAGTTTTACACTGATACAGAATGTTGTACACTGACACACGATAGTTTTACACTGATACAGAATTTGTACACTGACACACAATAGTTTTACACTGATACAGAATGTTGTACACTGACACACGATAGTTTTACACAGATACAGAATGTTGTACACTGACACACAATAGTTTTACACTGATACAGAATGTTGTACACTGACACACGATAGTTTTACACTGATACAGAATGTTGTATATTGACACACAATAGTTTTACACTGATACAGAATGTTGTATAATGACACACAATGGTTGTGCATTGACACACAATAGTTTTACACTGATACAGAATGTTGATAATGACACACAATAGTTTTACACTGACAGAATGTTGTACACTGACACACAATAGTATTTACACTGATACAGATGTGTACACTGACACAAACAGTTTTACAAAACTGATACAGAATGTTGCATACACTGACACACAATAGTTTTCCCTGATACAGAATGTTGTACACTGACACACAATAGTTTTACACTGATACAGATGTTGTACACTGACACACAATAGTTTTACACTGATACAGAATGTTGATAATGAACACAATAGTTTTTCACTGATACAGAATGTTGTACACTGACACACAATAGTTTTTCACTGATACAGAATGTTGTACACGACACACATAGTTTTGTACACGACTTACAGAATGTTTGTAATGCACACGGATAGTTTTTACAGTGATACAGAATGTTGTATACTGACACACATAGTTTTACACTGATACAGAATGTTGCATAATGACACAATAGTTTTAAACTGATACAGAATGTTGTACACTGACCACACATAGTTTTACACTGATACAGAATGTTGCATAATGACACACAATAGTTTTACACTGATACAGAATGTTGTAACTGACACACAATAGTTTTACACTGTACAGAATGTTGTACACTGACACACAATAGTTTTACACTGATACAGAATGTTGTATCACTGACACACAATAGTTTTACACTGATACAGAATGTTGTATACTGACACACAATAGTTTTACACTGATACAGAATGTTGTACCACATGACACACAATATTTTACACTGATACAGATGTTATTACTGACACACAATAGTTTTACACTGATGCAGAATGTTGTACATGACAACAATAGTTTTACACTGATACAGAATGTTGTAAACACATGTGACACACAATAGTTTTACACTGATACAGAATGTTGCAAATGACACACAATAGTTTTACACTGATATACAGAATGTTGTCACTGACACACAATAGTTTTACACTGATACAGAATGTTGTATAATGACACACAATAGTTTTACACTGATACAGAATGTTGCATAATGACCACAAATAGTTTTACATTGATACAGAATGTTGTATACTCACACACAATAGTTTACATGATAAGAATGTTGTTATCACCTGATTGCATGACCAATGTTTACACTGATACAGAATGTTGTACATGACACACAATAGTTTTACACTGATACAGAATGTTGTACACTGACACTCAATAGTTTTACACTGATACAGAATGTTGTATATGACACACAATAGTTTACACTGACAAGATGTTGTATACTGACACACAATAGTTTTACACTGATACAGAATGTTGTAATGACACACAATAGTTTTACACTGATACAGAATGTTGTATAATGACACACAATAGTTTTACACTGTACAGAATGTTGTACACTGACACACAATAGTTTTTACACTGATACAGAATGTTGCATAATGAACACAATAGTTTTACACTGATACAGAATGTTGTACACTGACAACAATAGTTTTACACTGATACAGAATGTTGTACACTGACACACAATAGTTTTACACTGATACAGAATGTTGCTACTGACACACAATAGTTTTACACTGATACAGAATGTTGCATAATGACACACAATAGTTTTACACTGATACAGAATGTTGTACACTGACACCCAATAGTTTTACACTGATACAGAATGTTTTACACTGACACACAATAGTTTTACACTGATACAGAATGTTGTACACTGACACACAATAGTTTTACACTAACACTGAATGCTATACACTGACACACAATAGTTTTACACTGATACAGAATGTTGTACACTGACACTCAATAGTTTTACACTGATACAGAATGTTGTATCACTGACACACAATAGTTTTACACTGATACAGAATGTTGTAAACTGACACACAATAGTTTTTACACTGATACAGAATGTTGTACACTGACCACAATAGTTTTACACTGATACAGAATGTTGTACACTGACACACGATAGTTTTACACTGTACAGAATGTTGTATACTGACACACAATAGTTTTACACTGATACAGAATGTTGCATAATGAACACAATAGTTTTACACTGATACAGAATGTTGTACACTGACACACGATAGTTTTACACTGATACAGAATGTTGTACACCGACACACAATAGTTTTACACTGACGCAGAATGTTGTACACTGACACACAATAGTTTTACACTGATACAGAATGTTGTACACTGACACTAAACAGTTTTACACTGATACAGAATGTTGCATAATGACACACAATAGTTTTCCCTGATACAGAATGTTGTACACTGACACACAATAGTTTTACACTGATACAGAATGTTGTACACTGACACACAATAGTTTTACACTGATACAGAATGTTGTATAATGACACAATAGTTTTTCACTGATACAGAATGTTGTACACTGACACACAATAGTTTTACACTGATACAGAATGTTGTACACTGACACACATAGTTTTACACTGATACAGAATGTTGCATAATGACACACAATAGTTTTACACTGATACAGAATGTTGTACACTGACACACAATAGTTTTACACTGATACAGAATGTTGCATAATGACACACAATAGTTTTACACTGATACAGAATGTTGTACACTGACACACAATAGTTTTACACTGATACAGAATGTTGCATAATGACACACAATAGTTTTACACTGATACAGAATGTTGTACACTGACACACAATAGTTTTACACTGGTACAGAATGTTGTACACTGACACACAATAGTTTTACACTGTACAGAATGTTGTACACTGACACACAATAGTTTTACACTGATACAGAATGTTGTACACTGACACTCAATAGTTTTACACTGATACAGAATGTTGTACACTGACATCAATAGTTTTACACTGATACAGAATGTTGTGTACTGAAACACATAGTTTTACATGATGCAGAATGTTGTACACTGACACACATAGTTTTACACTGATACAGAATGTTTTACACTGACACACAATAGTTTTACACTGATACAGAATGTTGTACACTGACACACAATAGTTTTACACTGATACAGAATGTTGTACACTGACACACAATAGTTTTACACTAACACTGAATGCTATACACTGACACACAATAGTTTACACTGATACAGAATGTTGTACACTGACACTCAATAGTTTTACACTGATACAGAATGTTGTACACTGACACACAATAGTTTTACACTGATACACAATGTTGTACACTGACACACAATAGTTTACACTGATACAGAATGTTGTACACTGACACACGATAGTTTTACACTGATACAGAATGTTTTACATGACACACGATAGTTTTACACTGATACAGAATGTTGTACACTGACACACGATAGTTTTACAGTGATACAGAATGTTGTATACTGACACACAATAGTTTTACACTGATACAGAATGTTGCATAATGACACACAATAGTTTTACACTGATACAGAATGTTGTACACTGACACACGATAGTTTTACACTGATACAGAATGTTGTACACCGACACATGATAGTTTTACAGTGATACAGAATGTTGTACACTGACACACAATAGTTTTACACTGATACAGAATGTTGTACACTGACACACGATAGTTTTACACTGATACAGAATGTTGTATATTGACACACAATAGTTTTACACTGATACAGAATGTTGTATAATGAACACAATCGTTGTGCATTGACACAATAGTTTTACACTGATAGAGAATGTTGTATACTGACACACAATAGTTTTACACTGATACGAATGTTGCATAATGACACACAATAGTTTTACACTGATACAGAATGTTGTACACTGACACACGATAGTTTTACACTGATACAGAATTTGTACACTGACACACAATAGTTTTACACTGATACAGAATGTTGTACACTGACACGATAGTTTTACACTGATACAGAATGTTGTATATTGACACACAATAGTTTTACACTGATACAGAATGTTGTATAATGACACACAATGGTGGTGCATTGACACACAATGGTTTTACACTAATACAGAATGTTGCATAATGACACACAATAGTTTTACACTGATGCAGAATGTTGTACACTGACACACAATAGTTTTACACTGATACAGAATGTTGTACACTGACACTAAACAGTTATAACTGATACAGAATGTTGCATAATGACACACAATAGTTTTCCCTGATACAGAATGTTGTACACTGACACACATAGTTTTACACTGATACAGAATGTTGTATAATGACACAATAGTTTTACACTGATACAGAATGTTGTACACTAACACACAATAGTTTTACACTGATACAGAATGTTGTACACTGACACACAATAGTTTTACATGATACAGAATGTTGTATAATGACACAATAGTTTTTCACTGATACAGAATGTTGTACACTGACACACAATAGTTTTACACTGATACAGAATGTTGTACACTGACACACAATAGTTTTACACTGATACAGAATGTTGCATAATGACACACAATAGTTTTACATGATACAGAATGTTGTACACTGACACACAATAGTTTTACACTGATACAGAATGTTGCATAATGACACACAATAGTTTTACACTGATACAGAATGTTGTACACTGACACACAATAGTTTTACACTGATACAGAATGTTGCATAATGACACACAATAGTTTTACACTGATACAGAATGTTGTACATTGACACACAATAGTTTTACACTGGTACAGAATGTTGTACACTGACACACATAGTTTTACACTGATACAGAATGTTGTACACTGACACACAATAGTTTTACACTGATACAGAATGTTGTACACTGACACTCAATAGTTTTACATGATACAGAATGTTGTACACTGACACTCAATAGTTTTACACTGATACAGAATGTTGTGTACTGAAACACAATAGTTTTACACTGATGCAGAATGTTGTACACTGACACACGATAGTTTTACACTGATACAGAATGTTTTACACTGACACACAATAGTTTTACACTGATACAGAATGTTGTACACTGACACACAATAGTTTTACACTGATACAGAATGTTGTACACTGACACACAATAGTTTTACACTAACATGAATGCTATACACTGACACACAATAGTTTACACTGATACAGATGTTGTACACTGACACTCAATGTTTTACACAGATACAGAAGTTGTACACTGACACACAATAGTTTTACACTGATACACAATGTTGTACACTGACACACAATAGTTTACACTGATACAGAATGTTGTACATGACACACGATAGTTTACACTGATACAGAATGTTTTACACTGACACACATAGTTTTACATGATACAGAATGTTGTAACTGACACACAATAGTTTTACACTGATACAGAATGTTGTACACTGACACACAATAGTTTTACACTGATACAGAATGTTGCATAATGACACCCAATAGTTTTACACTGATACAGAATGTTGTACACTGACACACAATAGTTTTACACTGATACAGAATGTTGTACACTGACACACAATAGTTTTACACTGATACAAAATGTTGTACACTGACACACGATAGTTTTACACTGATACAGAATGTTGTATACTGACACAAAATAGTTTTACACTGATACAGAATGTTGCATAATGACACACAATAGTTTTACACTGATACAGAATGTTGTACACTGACACACGATAGTTTTACACTGATACAGAATTTGTACACTGACACACAATAGTTTTACACTGATGCAGAATGTTGTACACTGACACACGATAGTTTTACAGTGATACAGAATGTTGTATTCTGACACACAATAGTTTTACACTGATACAGAACGTTGTACACTGACACACAATAGTTTTACACTGATACAGAATGTTGTATATTGACACACAATGGTTGTGCATTGACACACAATAGTTTTACACTGATACAGAATGTTGTACACTGACACAGAATAGTTTTACACTGATTCAGAATGTTGCATAATTAGACACAATGGTATTACACTGATACAGAATGTTGTGTAATGACACACAATGGTTGTGCATTGACACAGAATAGTTTTGCACTGATACAGAATGTTGTACACTGACACACAATAGTTTTACACTGATGCAGAATGTTGTATAATGACACACAATGGTATTACACTGATACAGAATGTTGTATAATGACACACAATGGTATTACACTGATACAGAATGTTGTATAATGACACACAATGGTTGTGCATTAACACACAATAGTTTTACACTGATACAGAATGTTGTACACTGACACACAATAGTTTTACACTGATACAGAATGTTGTATGCTGACACACAATAGTTTTACACTGATACAGAATGTTGTACACTGACACACAATAGTTTTACACTGATACAGAATGTTGTATAATGACACACAATGGTTGTGCATTGACACACAATAGTTTTACATTGATACAGAATGTTGTATACTGACACACAATAGTTTTACACTGATACAGAATGTTGTACATTGACACACAATAGTTTTACACTGATACAGAATGTTATACACTGACACACAATAGTTTTACACTGATACAGAATGTTGTACACTGACACACGATACTTTTATTGACACAGAATGTTGTACATTGACACACAATAGTTTTACACTGATACAGAATGTTGTACACTGACACACAATAGTTTTACACTGATACAGAATGTTGTACACTGACACACAATAGTTTTACACTGATACAGAATGTTGTATAATGACACACAATGGTTGTGCATTGACACACAATATGTTTTACATTGATACAGAATGTTGTACACTGACACACAATAGTTTTACACTGATACAGAATGTTGTACACTGACAAACAATAGTTTTACACTGCTACAGAATGTTGTACATTGACACACAATAGTTTTACACTGATACAGAATGTTGTACACTGACAAACAATAGTTTTACACTGATACAGAATGTTGTACATTGACACACAATAGTTTTACACTGATACAGAATGTTATACACTGACACACAATAGTTTTACACTGATACAGAATGTTGTACACTGACACACAATAGTTTTACACTGATACAGAATGTTGTACACTGACAAACAATAGTTTTACACTGATACAGAATGTTGTACATTGACACACAATAGTTTTACACTGATACAGAATGTTATACACTGACACACAATAGTTTTACACTGATACAGAATGTTGTACACTGACACACGATACTTTTATTGACACAGAATGTTGTACATTGACACACAATAGTTTTACACTGATACAGAATGTTATACACTGACACACAATAGTTTTACACTGATACAGAATGTTATACACTGACACACAATAGTTTTACACTGATACAGAATGTTATACACTGACACACAATAGGTTTACACTGATACAGAATGTTATATACTGACACACAATAGTTTTACACTGATACAGAATGTTATACACTGACACACAATAGTTTTACACTGATACAGAATGTTATACACTGACACACAATAGTTTTACACTGATACAGAATGTTGTACACTGACACACGATACTTTTATTGACACAGAATGTTGTACATTGACACACAATAGTTTTACACTGATACAGAATGTTGTACACTGACACACAATAGTTTTACACTGATACAGAATGTTGTATACTGACACACTATAGTTTTACACTGATACAGAATGACACATAGTGTGTACACTGACATATAGGTGTGCAGTGACACATAGTGGGTACACTGACACATATAGGTGTGCAATGACAAATAGTGGGTACACTGACATATAGGTGTGCAATGACACATAGTGGGCACATTGACACATATAGGTGTGCAATGACACATAGTGTGTACACTGACATATAGGTGTGCAATGACACATAGTGGGCACACTGACACATATAGGTGTGCAATGACACATAGTGTGTACACTGACACATATTAGTGTGCAATGACACATAGTGCGTACACTGACATATAGGTGTGCAATGTCACATAGTGTGTACACTGACACATATAGGTGTGCAAAGACACATAGTGTGTACACTGACACATATAGGTGTGCAAAGACACATAGTGTGTACACTGACACACAATAGCTGTAAACTGATGCAAATAAAGTAGCACTGTACATTGAGATACAATGGTTGTATACTGTCTCACACTATCACAGTATAACAGCACACTGACAAACAATAGTTGTATGCTGACACATATAAACATAGTATAGCCACACAGTGGCACATAGTGGCATAATTATAATATCCTGAAAATACCGACAAACTGTGGCATAAAATTCAAACATCTTCCACTTTTTCCTTAACACCGTGATGATTTATTTGAGTACTGCACTAACAAACTGTTTGCTGCATTCCTTCAGCTCTGTTGGTTGTGTGCCAAAGCCTGGGTCTCTCTGAATGGTTTCTCCGTCCATTTTTGTCTTCATATCCAACCCCCTCCCTCAAAGGTTCCCCATAGGACTGATCTAGCAAGTTCATTGAATCTAGCCACATGGCCATACCATCGCAGTTTTTCGTCTTTTAACTGGTCAGCAGCTCTTCTTATGTTTGATTGTGTTGTTATAGTTATTTTACTTATTTTTTACGAATGTTTTATTGATGACATGATCAGTGTACATGTACATTGTATCTGACGTTTAGTGTCTTGTGATAACATCTCATGTTCTGCAGGCTCAGTCACCAGTAACAAATCTGGATGGGGCTTCACTGTCAAACAGAACAGAAACCCATACATGAAGAAAACGCTATATGATACCACAACTTCCAGTCTAGCAATGGAAACTGAGGCAGTCACACATGCACTCCAGTGGTTAACTTCATTGAATGATGAAATGAAAGAAAGTCAAGCCTTCATCCTGACTGACTCGATGAAACTACTTCAAAAGGAGCAAAATGGAGTAGGGACCCAGAATGGCACACAGCAATGAACAGTATCGACATACAAAAATTCACGTGGATCTACTGCTCCGGGCATGCTGGTGTTAAGGGAAATGAACGGGCCGACAAACTTGCAGGCAATGCCACTACAACAACAAAATCATCAGGGAAAGTCTGAGGTCCTTAGACGCGTTTAAACCGTATCTTCGCGAACAAAATGTGAATCATCATACAATCGAACGTCTTACCCAAAAAAGGAATAGAAAGAGGAAGTGGCCGGAAATCCACTATGAAAGGAAAAAAACAAGAGCTGTCATTCATCAGACCAACATTGGTATCATCTCAATAGTAACATTGCACAGACTCTTGTAGTGTGGAATGGAAAATGTTTGGGCTTTTCCTGAAACAGAGATAAAGGAAAAGTGAAGAAAGGAAGAGACAACAAGAGAACGAGCAAGTTTGTTAAACCGTCTGTGTGTGTGTTTGGTCTGTTTGTTGAGTGTTGTCTATATGTCTGTGTGTGTTTGTGGTCTGTTGTCTATATGTCTGTGTGTATGTTTGTGGTCTGTTTGTTGATTGTTGTCTATATGTCTGTGTGTGTGTTTATGGTCTGTTTGTTGACTGTTGTCTATATGTCTGTAAGTTTGTTATGATACGTGTCTATCGTTTGCTGTTTTATCATCTGCTGCATCGATGGATGGTGTACATAGTAACACTTGTAATATGTGTGTTCCTCTTTGCTGCTGCTGCTGCTGCTGCTGTTGTTGTTGTTGTTGTTGTTGTTGTTGCTATATTGTTGTTGTCGGCCATCGAGCTGCTTGGATATGGGTGTGTATGCGTGAATGTGTGTGTGTGTGTGTGTGTGTGTGTGTGTGTGTGTGTGTGTGTGTGTGTGTGTGTGCGCGCGCGCGTATGCATTCATTTACTGTCATTTGTTATTTCTCAAATCTTAATTGTTTGTTTATTTACATTTATTTATTCATTTATTTGTTTATCTATTTGTTTATCTATTTATTTATCTATTTCTTTATCTATTTTTTGTTTATTTATCTACATATCTATTTGTTTGTTAATTTATTCACTTACTTACTTACTTGCCTACTTACCTATTTACATACTTACTTACATACATACTTACTTACCTACTTACCTACTTACTTACCTACTTACTTACTTAATTACCTACTTACTTATTTACTTACTTACTTACCTACTTACCTACTTACATACTTACTTATCTACTTACTTACTTACCTACTTACCTACTTACATACTTACTTATTTACTTACTTACTTACCTACTTACCTACTTACATACTTACTTACCTACTTACTTACTTACTTACCTACTTACCTACTTACATACTTACTTACTTACTTACCTACCTACATACTAACTTACTTACTCACTTACCTATTTCCTCTTTTCTTTCCTCGGAAGTGAACGACAGACTGGAGGAGCTATAATTAAACCCGTGGACTCCCTGACCCTTTCCACCCGTTTCCTGCATCGTCACTCATGATAGCAAAACAAGACATTAACCTGCAGCAAGCTGGTAGATAGGGTGAGGGAGTCAAAGGGTTGATAGGCAGCTGAGGCTTCGTGCATTGACTGGGGGGGGGGGAGGGTCTGTCATGTGAAACGAGTTTATACTGAGTAGCTAGTTGTGTTGTGATTCGGACATTTAATTATTTACTTATTTACTTTATATATATATATCTGTTCTTTTCTTTGAAGATAAGTTACACAGAAACACATGTCATCTACATGTATCCAACACTGTTCCAATGATAGGCTGATACGATACTTGTATAAGATATAGACTAGGTAACATATAGGCTAGATAGGTCATTAGGACCTGGGCAGCTCATGGGTTTATGTGCAGGCTTAAGGCGAGAGCCATGATCACCATAGGCGTGGCACCTGTGACGTTAGTGAATATGGAATTCTTTCCGAGCGCGGATACGTCATCTTGAGAAACTGAAACTGAAGCAACCAAGACAGTCACTACTACCAATGTTACTGTATCCGTTATTGCTGTGTCATTTTCTGACGCCATATGTGTCCGTGTCACAATGGTAGTGGTTCCAGTCCCACCTCCTATGGTTCCTATGTGTACCTGCTTTCTACACCACATGTCTCTGTGTCACAATGGTAGTGGTTCCAGTCCCACCTCCTATGGTTCCTATGTGTACCTGTTTTCTACACCACATGTGTGTGTGTCACAATGGTAGTGGTTCCAGTCCCACCTTCTATGGTTCCTATGTGTACCTGTTTTCTACACCACATGTGTCTGTGTCACAATGACAGTGGTTCCAGTCCCACCTCCTATGGTTCCTATGTGTACCTGTTTTCTACACCACATGTGTCTGTGTCACAATGACAGTGGTTCCAGTCCCACCTCCTATGGTTCCTATGTGTACCTGCTTTCTACACCACATGTGTCTGTGTCACAATGGCAGTGGTTCCAGTCCCACCTCCTATGGTTCCTATGTGTACATGCTTTCTACACCACATGTGTCTGTGTCACAATGGTAGTGGTTCCAGTCCCACCTTCTATGGTTCCTATATGTACCTGCTTTCTACACCACATGTGTGTGTGTCACAATGGTAGTGGTTCCAGTCCCACCTTCTATGGTTCCTATATGTACCTGCTTTCTACACCACATGTGTCTGTATCACAATGGTAGTGGTTCCAGTCCCACCTCCTATGGTTCCTATATGTACCTGCTTTCTACACCACATGTGTCTGTGTCACAATGGTAGTGGTTCCAGTCCCACCTTCTATGGTGCCTATGTGTACCTGCTTTCTACACCACATGTGTCTGTGTCACAATGGTAGTGGTTCCAGTCCCACCTCCTATGGTTCCTATGTGTACCTGCTTTCTACACCACATGTGTCTGTGTCACAATGGTAGTGGTTCCAGTCCCACCTTCTATGGTGCCTATGTGTACCTGCTTTCTACACCACATGTGTCTGTGTCACAATGACAGTGGTTCCAGTCCCACCTCCTATGGTTCCTATGTGTACCTGCTTTCTACACCACATGTGTCTGTGTCACAATGGCAGTGGTTCCAGTCCCACCTCCTATGGTTCCTATGTGTACCTGCTTTCTACACGACATGTCTCTGTGTCACAATGGTAGTGGTTCCAGTCCCACCTTCTATGGTTCCAATGTGTACTTGCTTTCTACACCACATGTGTGTGTGTCACAATGGTAGTGGTTCCAGTCCCACCTTCTATGGTTCCTATATGTACCTGCTTTCTACACCACATGTGTCTGTGTCACAATGGTAGTGGTTCCAGTCCCACCTTCTATGGTTCCTATATGTACCTGCTTTCTACACCACATGTGTGTGTGTCACAATGGTAGTGGTTCCAGTCCCACCTTCTATGGTTCCTATATGTACCTGCTTTCTACACCACATGTGTGTGTGTCACAATGGTAGTGGTTCCAGTCCCACCTTCTATGGTTCCTATATGTACCTGCTTTCTACACCACATGTGTGTGTGTGTCACAATGGTAGTGGTTCCAGTCCTACCTTCTATGGTTTCCTATGTGTACCTGCTTTCTACACCACATGTGTCTGTGTCACAATGGTAGTGGTTCCAGTCCCACCTTCTATGGTTCCTATGTGTACCTGCTTTCTACACCACATGTGTGTGTGTCACAATGGTAGTGGTTCCAGTCCCATCTTCTATGGTTCCTATGTGTACCTGTTTTCTACACCACATGTGTCTGTGTCACAATGGTAGTGGTTCCAGTCCCATCTTCTATGTGTACCTGCTTTCTACACCACATGTGTCTGTGTCACAATGGTAGTGGTTCCAGTCCTACCTTCTATGGTTCCTATGTGTACCTGTTTTCTACACCACATGTGTCTGTGTCACAATGGTAGTGGTTCCAGTCCCACCTTCTATGGTTCCTATGTGTACCTGCTTTCTACACCACATGTGTCTGTGTCACAATGGTAGTGGTTCCAGTCCCATCTTCTATGTGTACCTGTTTTCTACACCACATGTGTCTGTGTCACAATGGTAGTGGTTCCAGTCCCATCTTCTATGTGTACCTGCTTTCTACACCACATGTGTCTGTGTCACAATGGTAGTGGTTCCAGTCCTACCTTCTATGGTTCCTATGTGTACCTGCTTTCTACACCACATGTGTCTGTGTCACAATGGTAGTGGTTCCAGTCCTACCTTCTATGGTTCCTATGTGTACCTGCTTTCTACACCACATGTGTCTGTGTCACAATGGTAGTGGTTCCAGTCCTACCTTCTATGGTTCCTATGTGTACCTGCTTTCTACACCACATGTGTCTGTGTCACAATGGTAGTGGTTCCAGTCCTACCTTCTATGTGTACCTGCTTTCTACCAAGGGGGCAATTATGAGATCAGGTCCAGTGACAGGGATTGTATTGTGCTGTGTTGTGTTGTGTCGTGTCGTGTTGTGTTGTGTTGTGTCGTGTCGTGTAATGTTGTGTTGTGTTGTGTCATGTGTTGTGTCGTGTTCTGCTGTGTTGTCTTGTTCTGTTTTGTGTCGTAATTTGTCTTCTGTTATGTTGTGTATATCTGTGTGTATATATGCACATAGACACACACATATACAAACATACACGCACACACACACACACACACACACACACACACACACACACACACACACACACACACACACACAGCTAGTGAAAGAGAGAGAGCGAGCGAGAGAGAGAGGGGGGGGGGAGAGAGAGAGAAAGAGAGAGAGAGAGAGAGAGTGCGAACGAGAGAGAGAGTGAGAGAGAGAGCGAGAGAGACAATGCGAACGAGAGAGAGAAAGAGAGAGAGAATGCAAACAATAATAATAATAATAATAATAATGTTTATTTGTATAGCGCATATTCCATATAAAAACATGCTCACCAGCGCTTTACATTTCGCAAGAAAGGCAAATGGTGATAAAATATGTTCAAATTACATACACAATAAGATAACAACAAACATTAAAGCTATACAGGTAAGAAGACACATAAGAAACCACGGAATATTAAAATTTAAACACTGACTTATGTAATGAAGAAAGATTAACAGATTTTTCATATGAATAAAGAGGCATACTGTGTATATATATTGCTGCGTGTGTGTGCTTGCGTACGTGTGTGTGTGTGTGGTACGTGTGTGTGTGTGCGTGCGTGTGCGTTGCTGTGCGCGTGTGTGTATGTAAGAATGTGTGTGTGTGTGTGTGTGTGTGTTTTGTGTGTGTGTGTGTGTGTGTGTGTGTGTGTGTGTGTGAGTGTGTGTGCGTGTGCTACGTTTGCATGCGTGTGTGTGTGTTTATGCATGCAATAGTTGTACATAAAATTATAATCAATATTTTGAATGAAGATTAAAACAGAAAAATTGTAATCCATATACAGGAAAAACATTATAACTTCAGTATTACAGCATTAGCACCTTGACAATCAAAATTACCTCACAAATTATAAACTATTCGCATATCATATATCACAATTTACATACAAACAAAGATTTAAAAAAGTTTCTTAAAGTATTTCAGTCTCTTTCCCACTCAATTTCTCCCCTATCCCCTCCTCAGCTGTACACATACAGTGATATACATGCTCACTCAAGCACACACACACACACACACACACACACACACACACACACACACACACACACACACACACACACACACACACACACACACACACACACACACACAAACACACATACACACACATGCACGCACACACACACCTTGCTCTATAGGCCTTTATACAAAATACTGTTATACACGCAGGAGAGATTAATCTGATGACAGACTTGCAAACTAAGGCTCTTCAGGTTAGATGAGTTTGAAAGAGGTGGGTTTTCAGGTGCCGTTTGAAGGTTGAGAAACACTTAGTTTTTCTGAGAGACAGTGGTAGAGAGTTCCATACATTTGGGCCAAAGACAGAGAAAGATTTTTTACCAAAGGTGTCTAGAGAGAAGCGAGGAACAGTCAACAGTGAGGTGTCAGAAGTGCGGAGCGTTCGAGAAGGTTTGTAACCCTGCAGGAGATTGGCAAGATAGGATGGCATGTTCTCGTGATAGATACACTGAAAGCAGAGACAGGCAACTTTATATTGAATCCTAGCCTTTACCGGGAGCCAGTGAAGTGTTCTGAACAGAGATTTTGCACTCTCACGCCTGGGCTTGCGGAGAACAAGGCGAGCCGCGTGGTTCTGTATGCGCTGAAGTTTAAATAGTTGATTGTCATGGAGACCTGCGAATAGAGAGTTACAATAGTCCAGTCTAGATAGTATGAAAGAGACAGCAAGCTTGTTGGTAGCATCAGTGGAAAGGAAGGAGCGAATCTTACCTATTCTGCGTAGCTGATAGTACAGAGTGCGGCACAACTGTTTGACATGGGCTTCCAAAGACAGTGTTTCATCCAGGTAGAAGCCAAGGTTTCTAACAGTTTGTGAGAAAGATACATCACAACCAGAGATAGACATGGGGGCATGAGTAACCTGATTGACCTTTGACTTAGTACCAGTAACAATAAGCTCAGTTTTATCATCATTCATCTTCAGCTTGTTTTCACTCATCCACTTGGAGACATCCTCTATACAATCTCTCAGACTGCACGCAAGAGCGTCAAAATCTGATGGGACAGAGGAGCTATGCAGCTGTGAGTCATCCGCAAAGAAGTGGTATGAGTGACCTGACTGATGAATGATAGCGCTGAGAGGTTGTGTATACATAGTGAACAGGACAGGTCCCAAGACAGAACCTTGTGGGACACCACATTTCAGCACAGATGGATTTGATTTGTGGCCAATGACAACAGACTGGGTACGGCCCGTCAAATAGGAGGTAAACCAGTCCAGAACCGTTCCAGAACAGCCCAAAGTGGTACGCAACCGCGTTATGAGGATGTTATGGTCTATGGTGTCAAATGCTGCTGACAAGTCAAGCAGTGACAAGATAGACACACTCCCATTGTCTGAAGCCTGAAGGAGGTCATTGACCACACGCAATAGAGTGGTTTCTATGCTATGGCAAGTGAGAGGGGAGAGGGAGGCGATAGAGAGAATTCAGACAACAGACTTCAAAATACTTTATTACTCAAAGACAGTAGCATTAAATCCCATTTGGTTTGTCAAACAGCTAGTCCCTGCTGTGAGCAGGAACAAACCAAAATTCTTAATATAATCGAAACGAGTCGAACACATTAATAAGCACAGTTTAAACATATTTGGGCTTCTATAATACTTTTGATGGATAAACCTTGAATGGATTTCATCTAAAGCTAGACAACACAGAACAAAATGTATTTCGTCTTCTTCAGCTTGCATACATAAGGGACAGAGCAAACCAGACTCTCTGTGTTGCTTGTATCTCAATTGATGGACTTTCAAAGTTGATAGACCAAGTCTAAATTTGGTTTTTGTTTGTTTGTTTGTTTTTTTCAAATTAATATCCAGATCAAGGTTTATGTATGGTTTAACACTGTGAGAATCTATGACAGTTCTGTAAAAATCGTATCTTCCACTTGTCTGTATATGGTCATTCCACTTTTGCCATCTACAATCAATCAGTCTTTGCCGAAAATCACGAATAAACTGTCTCTCGTCGCAAGCTCCTTGAAAAACCAAACATCACCAAACCCGTATTCATTCAGACACATACATATACTAGTTACCCAATTCTTCTTACCTTTAGAATCTAGATCAAATAGCAACCTTAAAGGATTTTTTCGGCAGTCTATTGTCTTCTGTGTGCAATAGTTTTAACCAGAATTGAATACATCGTACAACTGAATGAACAAACAATGGGCATCTGTTTGTTTCTCCATATACTAAATCATTACATGTGCACTTATCCAGTCCTAAAAATCTTTCAAAGCAAATAAGTGTACAGCTTCACAACGCATAACTGCCATATCTATTCCCCAAATTTCTGCTCCATGCAGCAAAATTGGCTGTATTTGTGAGTCAAATATTTTGACAAGTAAATCAAATGAATTATTATTCAATACATTCAATCTTTTCATCACACATATCAATGCATTTTTTGCCCTGGTAGCAATATCTTTACAAACCAGAGTAAAACTCAAACGTGTAGAAAAATAAATTCCCAGGTACTTATATACATTTACAACAGGCATAACTATATCATTGTACACCCATCTCTCTCTAGCAGCTAAATGTCCTCCTTTTCTAAACACGACAACATTACTTTTACTCAAATTTATCTTAAGATGCAAAGAAATAGCCGCTTTGTGTAGAGTATGTAGAGTATTTAACTGCCTCTGCAAACCTACAACCGTTTCAGATAACAACAGCACATCATCTGCAAACAAAAGAATAAACAATTCTGACAAATCCTGTGGAAATTTGGCCCCATGACGACCATTGCTGATAACCTCCAGAGCAAGCTCATTAATAAACATAGAAAATAACACAGGGCTACAGACATCTCCTTGTTTAACTCCAGTTGTACACTGAAGATAATCTGTAAAATGAAGCCCACAGCGGATTCCACATTTAACATTTTGATACATTGCCTTTATACATTAAAACAATTTGCTATTACAAGAAAACTGTTTCTGAATAAATGAAAGGAGAATAAACATATGATCTACTGTAGAATATCCCCTCTTAAAGTCAGCTTGGTGATCTCCTGTAATGTCATTAATTGCAACCCATTCCTGTAACCTCTTATTGATAATGGTGCTATATAATTTACTCTTATATTACAGAGAGAAATTCCTCTATGATATTTGGATTACTGGCATCCCCTTACTTAAATGATGGTAAAATTATTGATTCTGACCAACTTCTGGAATTATGCATCATCAAAAAGTTTAACTTTAAAAAACTGAATTGTACCTTCTGTTCCGTTTTTCAAAACTTCACCAATAATAAGATCGGGGCCGCAGCTTTATTATTCTTCAGTTTACGCATGGTGGACACAACTTCATCCACTGAAATAGGACGATTAAAATGGCATCTGTTTCCTTGTTGACTTGCATAATATACTCAGCTCTGCACAACATCTTTATCTAACAGAGAATGAAAATGTTCAAACCACGTATCAACAGTGATGCAACGTTTTGACTGACTTCTTTAAAATGATGCCTTTTTAACGGATTTCCAAAAATGCCTGTTGGTCGTTCAATGTGGACACCAAGCTGTTCAGTAATTCTAGATGAAAGGACCTTCTCTTTCTTTTCAGAAGATTTTTATATTCTCTTCTAGCAATAGTATACATGCATCTGACTTCATC
>JAPXFY010000033.1:9452580-9455088 GCA_030674185.1 Monoplex corrugatus
GGGGAAAGAGAGAGAGGAGAGGGAGGAGCAAACAGAGGAGGAAGAGAGAGAGAGAGAGAGGAGAGAGAGAGGAAGAAAGAGAGTGAAAGAAACAGAGAGAGAGACAGAGACAGACACACACACACATACAGAGAGAGAGAGAGAGAGAGAGAGAGTGAAAGAAAGAGAGACAGACAGACAGACAGAGAAGACAGACAGACAGACAGACAGAGAATGTGAATGTGTGCATGCTATTATGTCTTTATGTACGATTTTCATTATGAACTGTCTTAAAATTCATTATCAAGAAAATAGTCTTTATCTCTTACGAGAAAACTTCAGCTCACAATGCCTGTGATCTGATGCAGTGTCTGTGTATATAATTACAACATCAACAACACAAAAGGTGCCTCCTGTGTATAAACTGCATCAGCAGGAATGTCCTGTGTATATAATACAACATCAACAACACAAAAGATGTCCTGTGTATATACTAAAACATCAACAAAAATGTCCTCTGTATAAACTACATCAGCAGATGTGTCCTGTGTATATAATAGAGCATCAACAACACTAAAGATGTCCTGTGTATAAACTACGACATCAACAAAAGATGTCCTGTGTATAAACTACGACATCAACAGAAATATCCTGTATATAAGATATAACATCAACAAAAGATGTCCTGTGTATATACTAAAACATCAACAAAAGATGTCCTGTGTATATACTAAAACATCGACAAAAATGTCCTGTGTATAAAATACATCAACAGAAATGTCCTTTGTATAAAATACATCAACAGAAAATGTCCTTTGTATAAAACAAAACATCTACAGAAGATGTCCTGTGTACAACAGAAATGTCCTGTGTATATACTGAAACATCAACAAAAATGTCCTGTGTATAAACTACAACATCAAAAGAAAATGTCCTGTGTATATACTAAAACATCAAGAAAAATGTTCTGTGTATAAACTACAACATCAACAAAAGATGTCCTGTGTATAAGATATAATATCAACAAAAATGTCCTGTGTATAAAATACATCAACAGAAGATGTCCTGTGCATAAAATGCAACATCAACAGAAAATGTCCTGTGCATAAAATACATCAACAGGAAATGTCCTGTGTATAAACTACAACATCAACAAAAGAAATACCCTGTGCATAAAATAAAACATCAACAGAAATGTCCTGTGTATATACTAGAATATCAACAAAAATGTTCTGTGTATAAACTCACCAACAATCCAAAACATAACGAAGATGCCCTGTGTATAAAATGTGAGACTGTATAAATTAAATGACTTTGTATTGTTTGACACAAGAAGATCATCGATAAAGAAGATCAGGAAAAGACAAGCAACATCTATAGGCCATTTTATGAGGAAAGGGGAATTTGAGCACCTGGTCACAACAGGAAAGCTTAAGGGAAAAAGAACACCAGGCAGATCCCAGGGAGAAAATATTGGACGGACTTGCAGGGTGGCTGAGGACAGAGAGGGTGGAAGATGTGCTTGCAGCGACAAGGGACAGATGAATACGGAGGGCCATGATCGCCAACGCCATGCGGCAGGGCACATGATGCTGATGTATTGTTTAAAAAGACATACGTTTATAACAGACTATAGCAGATATGAAGTGTGTATATGAGTTTTGCTCAATTCAATTGCATACATGTAAATAAATCTTGTTCAGTTTTCTCAATGATAATAATAATGTTCTGTAAGTATTGTCTTTGATTTGTGTTTTGTCAAAAACGAATTTAAAATAAGTCTGAAAAAAAAACATGTTTTTAAAGAATCATCGTACTCAGGGAGGTTACCTTTGTTTTCACCTTTGTGTGTGTGTGTGTGTGTGTGTGTGTGTGTGTGTGTGTGTGTGTGTGTGTGTGTGTGTGTGTGTGTGTGTGTGTGTGTGTGTGTGTGTGTGTGTGTGTGTGTGTGTGTGTGTGTATGCGTACGTGTGTTCTATTTTCTACGCCACCTTAATGGCCACAGAAGCTGGCACAGTTTTTTACAATGCGATGATGGTGATGCTGATGAGGATTATAATGATGGTACTACGGAGTTCCATCTAGGATTGACTCTGCGTGACAGGGCTGTACTCTACGCTTACTGTCATAACATATCCTGGCGTCAACCAGGCTCGAGAGATACAGACACCTGCGGTACTGGTCAGAAGATTTGAGCAACACCATCAACGACGCATCCGTGAAGTGGATTAGACTCAACTGTGTTGGTACCAGGCTTCCCAGTGAGTCCATACTACGCCCAACTCGGGGTAGGAGCCACAATGATAAGAAAAGAAAAAGATTTGGGTGGAGCGCATATGGAAGTGTCTGGGCGTCATGAATCCTTCTAGAACAAAAAGTCCCAAGGCCATCATCATCAGGTGCCCTGCCACATGGCGTTGGCGATCATGGACTTCCATCTGTCTCTATCTCTCGTTGCCCCTAGCATCTCCCCCACCCTCCTCGTCCCTAGCCACTCTGCAAGTCCGTCCAGCATTTTCTCCCTGGGTC
>JAPXFY010000033.1:9455188-9483412 GCA_030674185.1 Monoplex corrugatus
AGAAATTGGGAAGCTTGGTAGCGACAACATTCATCGACTGTAGAATCAAAATTTCACACCTATTTGATGCCAGGAAATGCTCCAAGTAAGCCGAATTGGTGGAAAGGGATCTACAATTCCATTGCAAAAACTTGACTTGGGATTGTTGTCGCATTGCTGATATTGGTTAATCTCCAACTTTCTATTAACTGTTATTTATGGTCGATAATAATGAATACTTTGATTTTCTGTGTCCAGGAGAACTGGACAGAAAGAAAATTACGTAATTACTTAGACTACGAAGTAAAGATAACAAAATTGTAGCAAAAATAATAAAAAGAAAATTACATAGTCCAACGTACGAATAACTTATAAAGGTGATAATAGATTACAAGGGATAACAAATAACCAAAAATCAAAATAATAGCATACACGTCTTCAAATGTACAGAGTGTATAGTCTGACCGAGTCTTGATAGTCGGACTAAAACCTAATTATTGTATATTTTCAGCAGAAGAAATGTCAGAGATGACGAGGAAAACGTCCTGTGACATGAACATTAATAATTGTATATATAACACTGTTATTTCAAAACATATTATACGGCCACCATGGTATGTAGTTGTCAAAAAGGTGGTACTGTCCTCTGGAGAATCTGGAAGGGTGTAGCTGTGATGATCTTGATCTTGATGTTCTCCTTGGAGTCTCCCAAAACAGGTCTCGAATGTGTCTTCCAAGATTTCCTGCAATGATGCTACTTTCTCTGGTGGTGGGGTGAATGTCGTCTTTTAGAAATTGTTGAGTGGTACGAAGGTTCTCATGTGATACAAAAGAAATATTTTTCATATCAACAAGTTCAGCAGATAGGAAAGCGTTGAACAGATTTCGTTGAACCTCCATTCGGGCCTGCCTTACAGGGGCAACCTTACTAACGACTAGTTTAGATTTTGGATGTTCTTGTGCTATTTGTTTTATGCCTGAAGCGAGATGTTTGGTTGTTGCAGGGAGATCTTTGCTGTTCAATTCATGCACACCACAGTGAAAAACAATACAGTCTGCTGAATCATCAAATTTGGAAAAGGCCATGTCTAATGAGCTTTTAATGTCATGAGGGTCGTTCACAGGGCACGAGTCTCCTTCAAAACCGTAAGATCGTCCCAGTCTTCTTGAGTTGACACCCTTCAACACAGAGTCGTGGACAGTGAAAACGTACGGAAAGATCGTGGGTCTTTTTATGTTGTTTTGAAATATTTTCAGAATGGGATGGTGTAGGCCTATGTTTGGGAAGTGAAATGACGTCTTTAGTTGGTATGACGTCATGACGTTGTTCTTTCTTGTTTTTTCTTTTCTTTTCAGGCACTTTTGTTGCTTGCTGTTTAGTTTTGCTGCTGGGTTTTGGTGCCTTGAGGTTTCGGGTCTGTTTGTCGTCCTGCTTGCTTGTGTGGTTTTGTTTCAGTACATCAGCATAGGTGGGATGTGTGTCATGTAGATCCGTCTGTGTGTGACAGTTACGGGTTGTCATGGTGATGTTCTTTTTTGCTGGGTAGTGAGTAGAGTAAGGACAGTCTTTTCCAGAGAATTGACTTGGTCCCACAGAGCCAGTATGATATTTTTTAGTTCTGCCGTACTCACGCAGTCCGCCGAGCTGGGAAGAGGCGCTGTGCAGGTTGTCCCACTCTGCGTGTCAGTGGGAGTCGTGGTCGGTGCACCAGATCTAGCGTTAGCGTCAGACTCGGCGACTGTCGATTTCGGGTCCTTTTCCGTCTCTGCTCCCACGGCATTGGACGACATCCTCTCTCCATCAGCCTTGCCCTCTGATGCTGCTTCTTGTTTCTTTTGGGCAAGGCGGCCTCTTCTCGTTCTTGTCATATTGGGCCTTTTACACGTTTTCTTCGACAGCTGAAAATTTGTTAGTTAGGTGTCTCTGCCATCTTAAAATGAAAGTTTGCATGGTGTCAAGAAGTTTTTTTCAATGAACCCAAATATTTACTAAAAAAGATTCAGAGCTTGGACTGCAAAAGTCTTAAAATTGCACTTGGTGTACCAACTCATGCTTCTACTCTGGAAACGTACAAAGTTGCTGGAATTCTACCTTTAAACAAGGTGCAGGTTTAATTATGTGCAGGTTTAAAGCTTGTGCTGTGATCATTCTGGATCTTCTCCATCGCATGGCACCTGTGACATTAGTGCATGTGGAATTCATTCCGAGCGTGGAGACGTCATCTTGAGAAAATTGAAACTGAAAATGGAACTGAAACTGGGTCAGTGCTTAGAATGACCAGCTCATAATGCAGGGGTTGTCAGTTTAGCCCTTGGGTACACCATGCTTTTTTTTTTTTCTTTCATGGACTGGTTGGTTCTTTTGGTAGAGCACTTGACTCAGGGTCTGATTTCTCGAGTTCAATCCGGGCTCATAAGCATTGAAAACGGGCCTGTTCGCTGCCCATCCTAGTGTTTCCATCATTCTGGTGGCGTCAGCTTAGTGTTTCATAGGTCCCTTTTTCACCCCCTCCCCCTTCAAGACCTTGTCAACACATAGGGTTTTGTGCAGGCTAAATATTTGCTAGTAGATTTCAGTGGAGCACTTATGGAATCGTCTAAGGGTGATGTATTCCCTTGGACCAACTCCAGAGTCCAAACTCAAGAGGAGCATAGGTGCGTATCAGTTTGTTCTCTCCCATCATTCAGGTTGGTGGTAACATCCATGCTTAACCCAGTCAGTACTTGCCAGTTATTGACAGTTAATTTTGATTTGCAGCATGTACAAATTTTTGCCATTTGGCTGCTCCAAGGGAGTGAACTTTTACATGGTTTAACATTCGGCTGTTGATGCAGGTTCCTGAGAATATACCAGCAACTGTTTTTTCTTGGGGGCCTGAAAATTACCAGCAGCCATTTTATATTTGAGTGCCTGAATTACCAACAATTCTTATACGAGTCAATTGTTTTATATTTGGGCATCCGAAAATTTACCAACAAAATATTTTACCAACAGCCATTTCATAGATGGATGCCTGAAATTTTACGTACAACCATTTTATATACATATATACAGCGCTTAGATTTGATTTTGTCAAGATTTTGCGCTATATAAATAAAATATATTATTATTATTATTATTAAACAACCATCGTGAGCTAGCTACAGCAAAGTTTTGCAATTAGAACTACTTCACAAGCGGATAATTTTGTGAGCAAAGAAATTTAGATTAGGTCTGATACTGACTTTCCAAAACGAGCAAAAAAATTTCATCACAAATTACAGCCGCAACTTACATATCTGGCCTGATCAAACAGTCCAACATAACAATGGATGAAATAGCCGAGAAACCAACAATAACGCCTATCCCTACATGGGAAATGCTAAAGGCCACATTAAATTTTGATCTCGATTATGCAAACGTTAAAAAAGATAATAATGTCAACATTACGCTATCCACAGCTTGTGAACAAATCGATGAAAAGTACCGTACCCACCTCCACATTTTTACCGATGGGTCAGTCTTAGCAAATCAGAGCGCTGGAGCAGGCTTTTATGTTCCAAAATTTAACATTAAAATGTCTTTTTTCATTGGGGCAAATGTATCTATATATACAGCAGAATTGGTCGCTGTTGTTCAAGCGTTGCATTATTTAATAAGCCTTCGGCCTGTGTCACTCAAAGTAGTTCTCTTTGTTGATTCAAAATCTGTATTATATGCCTTACAGTCTTTGATACAGACACAAGACCTGACTTAATTACTGAGGCAAATCATCTAATACATTGTTTAAAGATAAATGGCTCGGAAATCAATTTATGCTGGGTGCCTTCTCATGTTGGTCTTCATGGCAACAACGTAGTTGACAGAGCAGCTAAATCCGGTGCCCTCCATTCTGAAAATTCCATAGAATTACATGTTAACACCTCGGTAAAAGAAGCTTACAACTTGCTAGAATTAGCATCATGGAGTAGATTTCATGAACATTTAAATGACAAATTTGTGTCTCAAAAAAGAATCAAACTTTCAGTTCAAAATATCTGTAAAAAATTGTAGTATTCCTCGTTATATCATTTGAGATTAATTGTTATGACATATTTTCGCATTCAACTGAATGCTTTGAAAACAAAATGTAACAACGTTTTATGTATTTGTGGCGAACAATTCACATTTTATCACTGTTTGTTTTACTGCAGAAAGCTTCGTTCCTTTTTACCAAAGACGTTTACACAAGGAAACTATCTTGAAACGCATTTTAAAGAAGTAGTATCGGATCAAGTTTTGTTAGTTAAAATTTCAGAATCATTGGTTCACAGTCCTGTTAATGCGTTACTTTAAGATTATTATTATAATTATGATTATTTTTGTTTTGTTTTGTTTTTATGACGATTTTTCTTTTACATTATTGATGTTAGCGTTGTTCTAGTTTCATTTCTCTGTTCATCCATATCCTTTTTCTTAAGACCTTGCCGCTTCCTTTTAATTTTTATACATCCCTTACTCTGTTCCCCTCTCCCGTTAAACCAAGCAACGAACGAACACACACGCGCGCGTGTGCGTGCGCACACGCACACGCACACACAGAGCACATACACAACACGCACACACTAGGCACCCACGCACAACACAGAAAACACACACACACACAGATACACAGACACACACACAACACAAACACACACACACAACACAAAAATCACATACAACACAAACACACACACAACACAAACACACACACACACACAACACAAACACACACACAACACAAACACACACAACACAAACACACACAACACAAACACACACACACAACACAAACACATACACAACACAAACACACATAACACAAACACACACAACACAAACACACACACACACACACACACACACACACACACACACACACACACACACACACACACACACACCCCACACACACAACACACAACCCCCCTTGCTCAGGGTCAGGAAAATTTTTAAGATGAAAGTTTGCATGGTGTCAATATCAGACAGGACGACCATTATGGCGGTGGTTCAGTGATGGTATGAGCGGGTTTTAATCCACACCACAGAACGCCATTTCATCATGTAGAGGACAGTCTGAAAGACACCATTTACATGCTTCTTTAGTATTTACCTTACATAATAAAGCGAATATGGTTAGAATACTCTATGCATTACTTTGTCTTGGTTCTTATTTCTCAGACTCTCTGATCCCCCACTCCTTCTCCCTGTGCTGTGTCCTGTCTCCACTCTGTCAATCACCCAATCACTCTGCTCTTTCCTTATTTCTTTGCTGTTAACTTCTTCATTCCCTGTTTCTCTCACACATTTACATGGATTTACACATATCCACTACTAATGAAACTTTATAGATTATACACATTTGTTATGTCTGTAACATGTGGTCATGCTTTTTGCTGTTTGTTTCCTGACTCATTCCTTTACTCAGTTAATGTGTTGCTTCTTTCTCAATACATTTACTGGCTTGCTGTTTCATTTTACATTCGTTGTTTAAGGTGGCCTAAAACCAAAGAACGAATCATCCATACGTATTCTCTGTGTGATGACATCAGAGTTAACGGGTTATATCACACTAAAAGGGAATATCGCTTTAACAAAGAGCATTTTTGTGAAGAGAAACATATCCCTCCCAATTGGACACGTTGTCATGATCAGTGTAAAGTGTCTTTCGTCGTTAACACTTGGCCTGTATGTTCAGGGCGCTGTGTTCCCCAAAGTAATACGGTTGTCCTTACAAACAACATCTGAGTACATCGTGCAGATATACAGAGGTACTCATTTGGAAGTGAAATATAGTTTGTCATCGTGTAAAACTATGAACAGACAACCAAATCTAGAACTGTTCTTTTCGTTTCACCCTGAAAACATGTCACCTCAAGAATTACCCAGTGGACTTTTCAATTGTTCAGTGGATTATTATTCCAGCTTTCAGCACCACCTGGACTGTAACCTGAAGACAGAGTGTAACAATGGACAGGATGAAACAGAACACTGTCCCTTCAGCAGTCCTGACTGTCAGGGTGCAATGGCATTATGCAACCGTTGTTACACGTTTGTCAGCAATGAAGCTCTGCGTCGATTTGACAATTCAGGAACACCTGCTGACAAGAGGGCCAGCCGTTACTGTCGTACAATGGGGGGTACACTGGGTGTACCTAAATATGGCCATGAATGGATGACATCAGTGAAAAATGTGACCAAAGTAGGCATACATGAAATTTTTTATGAACGAGTTTTGGTTGGTATATACATTTGTGACAGAACTTTACCTAACATGTATAGACACAATTTTGTTCACAAAGACAGAACCGTTGTTTTTCATTCTATTGCACCTAATGCGGTAACCCACAGTAATGTGAAAATATGTGTTGTATTAGTTAATGTCTATAACATGTTCAACTGTGACAGTAAATTATCTTCAAGTTATGGCACAGTTTGTGAATTCAGTAAGAATACAAAGAAAGAGAACCATCACCATTCAAAAACCATCTCACTGCTTAGTACACAGTTGTCATTGCACACACGACAACCATCTCTGATGACCTGCCCTGATGGTCAAGCTACACATGACTTTCTGTTATGTGGTTCACACATGTTTAATGTATGTGGTAAAGGACACACGTTACCTTGTGGTTTTGCCACAAATTCGTCAAATATTCATGACATACGTGAATCAGAAGATCGACATATAGCTTTGTTTACGTGTGATGATGACGTCACCACATTGTCATATACACTGGTATGTGACTTCAGATTTGATTGTCAGGATGAGAGTGATGAGTCATTTTGTAAGCATCCTCTTTGTGTCAACATGTTTACCTGCACTAACAGTCAGTGTGTTTCCTTTGACAACTTGTGTGACTGGTTGTTTCATTGTCCAGATGGATCAGATGAAAAAAACTGTGAACCATTTAACATGGATGGGAAAGACTATAAAGATTTTCCATCTCCTGCTCTTATCAATTTTGATGGTATCAGGATTTTCACTTCAACTCCAATGAAGTTGAACGAGTCCTGTCCTGACACCCACTATCGTTGTCCAGGTAAGTATAATGACTGTCTACCTGTGTACACAAGATGCAATGGAATGTATGACTGTATTGACCATGAGGACGAAGAGGGATGTGACAACATGGTGTGTCCAGGATTCTTCAGATGCAGAGTTTCCAAAATATGTGTACATGGTGACACCTGTGTGATGGCTGGCCTCATGTCCAATGCATGATGATGAAATATCATGTGATGTGACCTGTCCTATGGAATGTCTGTGTCAAGGTCACTCTTTTGTGTGTTTTCATCCTTTCTCAGCATCACACTTCCCAGATCTACGCTCTTTGGATGCCACAGGTTCAGAATTGAATCTGTCTGCCGTAAACAACAATGCCTACCTTATTCATCTGGTCCTTGCTCGTTGTTCTATGACCCATCTTTTTCAAACTAGACTGATCAATTTAAGGCATCTTGATCTTAGTGGCAACAAACTGCAGCATGTAGACATGGCTCACTTTGTTAATTTACAACATCTACAAACACTGTCACTGTCCAACAACCCCCTCACATCACTTTACACTTATAATTCATCTTATACCACACAAACAGTGCTAACAGTCATGGACTTGTCTTACACTACACTAACGGTTTTTGACTCCAAGGTGTTGTCAAAATTCTTACGCTTGCAGAAGATCAACTTATCTTTTACTGCCATTCAAGGTATTAGTCCTAATGGTTTCAAGTCTACACCACACTTAGCTGAACTGTACATGGATGGTAGTCCTGTAAAAACATTCCCCCCTGACGTGTTTAAAGATTTGTTGTTTCTACAGATCATATCAACATTAAACTATAAACTCTGCTGTAAAGAAATACTTCCAGAAAAATTTGATTCTGACTTTTGTTACTCTCCCCAAAACGAAATTTCGTCGTGTAAAGATTTACTACAATCAGGAATATACCGAGGGTTTCTCTGGCTGATCGGATGTCTATCAGTGACTGGTAACTTCTTCTGCTTCTTCGTACGTTCGCGTAAGTGGAAGAACACTTCTCTAAGTGGATTTAGTGTATTTGTCACCAATCTCACAATGGCTGATTTTCTGATGGGTGTCTACATTGCTGTGATTGGAGTGGCTGATGAACTGTACCGTGGTAGATATCTCCATCATGATGATACATGGAAGAACAGTGTGACCTGTAAGTTGGCTGGCTTTCTGTCTTTGTTGTCCAGTGAAGTGTCAGCTCTGATCATCTGGCTTATCACACTCGATCGTTTTATTGTTCTTCGCTTTCCATTCAGCTTCATGCGATTCGAGAAAACGTCAGCAGTAGTGACTAGTCTGTTGGTTTGGTTGGTTGGTTGGTTTCTTGCCATGTTGCCCTTGCTTCCAGTGACATCTCACTGGGAATTTTACAGCCAGACAAGTATCTGTATTCCACTGCCAGTTACAAGACAAGATTTCAAAGGAAGACTTTACGCTTTCAGTATATTAATCGTCCTTAACTTTGTGCTGTTTTTGCTGATCTCTGCAGGCCAAGTCTTCATTTATTGGTCAATACAGAAGAATGCCATGACAACAAACACGACCAAAGTGTCACATGACATGATCATAGCTCGGCGATTGATCAGTGTTGCTGTAACGGATTTCATGTGTTGGTTTCCTGTTGGACTGTGTGGAATGTTAGCACTGGCTGATATTCCAATCCCTGGAGAAGTGAATGTGGCATTAGCTATCTTTGTATTGCCTTTAAACTCTGCTCTTAATCCCTTCATGTATACCTTCAACACACTGGCAGAAAAACGGAGAAAATATAAAGAAGCTAAACTATTAGAATGGCTGGAATCCCACACTGACATGATTGGTTGTTAACAGATGTAACAGATTGCCTGGCTTATACACTACAGAAAACAACACGATTTGTGTGTGTGTGTGTGTGTGTGTGTGTGTGTGTGTGTGTGTGTGTGTGTGTGTGTGTGTGTGTGTGTGTGTGTGTGTGTGTGTGTGTGTGTGTGTGTGTTGTTTTTTAATTAGTCGATACATCCACAAAATGTTATTACAATTTCTCCTGATTCATAAAATAACAAAATTAACGTGATAAAAAAGTGCGTTGTGAGATAAATGTAAACAATTCTGTGTAAACAGTTCTTATCAAAACATGTACATAGACTTATAGATATAATCCTCTACTATTGACCACAAAACACCTTGACCTACCAATGGTTCTCTGCTGCTGACCACAAAATACGTTGACCTCCCAATAGTACCTCTACTATTGACCACAAAACACTTGACCTACTGATGGTAGATACAGTCCTCTACTGTTCACCAAAAAACACCTTGACCTCCTAGTGGTAGATAGAGTTCTCTATTGTTGACCACAAAACACATTGACCTACCAATGGTAGATACAGTTCTCTGTTGTTGACCACAAAACATGTTGACTTACCAATGGTAGATATAGTTCTCTGTTGTTGACCACAAAACACATTGACCTACCAATGGTAGATACAGTCCTCTATTATTGACCACAAAACATCTTGACCTACCAATGGTAGATACAGTCCTCTACTGTTGACCACAAAACACATTGACTGTCTTTGCCATCATTCAATGCTCAAGAATGATAGTTGTTATACTCTAACATATACAGCGTCATATTTCAGCGTTGACCGATGACAGGAATCTTTTTTATCAGCAAACACACCAAGTTTGATATCTACCCTAACAAATCAACTTGCATTAAAACTGTGAAATCTGAATCACAAGTGACTGCCAGTGTTCAAGCAAATACGAAACAGAAAAACACAAAAATAAAAGTATAATGCACCTTCAATACAACAAAACACCTACTGTTACACACTGACACACAATGATAGTATATTGACAGAAGTAGCAGTACACTGACACACAATGGTTGTACACCGACACACACTAACACAGCATGACAGTACGTTGACATACAATGTTGGTACGTCAATACACGCATACTCACAATATGGCAGTGCATTAAAATACAATAGTTGTACACTGACACACACTAACACAGCATGACAGTACGTTGACATACAATGTTGGTACGTCAATACACGCATACTCACAATATGGCAGTGCATTAAAATACAATAGTTGTACACTGACACACACTAACACGGTATGGCAGTACATTGACACACAATGGTTGTACACTGACACACACTAACACGGTATGGCAGTACATTGACACACAGTGGCATGTAATACATTAGAAATACCAATAAACCCCGACACAAAACTCCACACTTCTTACATCTTTTTTTTTTCTTCTTCTTCTCTTTACTCCATGAAGAGTCATAAGGGCACTGCACTGTTCATCAAATTCATACAGCTCTGCTGGTTGCGTGCCAAAGCCTGGGCATCTGTGAATAGATTTTTTGTCCAGTCTTCAATGTTGTCAGTCCATCGTTTTTCTTTATGTCTTCTCCTTTGTTCCCAACTAATAACATTGTGCAACGTTGGTGCTTCTAGTTCAGAGGGAGGAAATCTACGCTTTTCTTTTAAATTCACAGCTATTGTTTACTCTGAGAGTCACCCTTGGCCTGACAGCATGTTGAATCTGTTAGATGAGAATGTGGCGTTGGAACAATTAATGTTGATCAAATATTTCATTACAGGAATAAAATATTTATAGGTCTATGTGTGTGTGTTGTGTGTGTGTGTGTGAGAGAGAGAGAGAGAGAGAGAGAGAGAGAGAGAGAGAGAGAGAGAGAGAGAGAGACGAAAAATAACAGAACCAAAACAAGCATCGCCAATATACATGAAGTTAGTACTCCAAATGATACTTTCATATCAAGATGAATAGATATTGGTAGACTTATATGTCGTTATGTACGTGTGTAATGTGAATGTGTGTCCTAGTGTATACAATACATGGAATGGAGACGGACGCCCCCAACTGTTCTTTAAGCCTCCTAAAACAAAACTATGACGAAAGTAGGCCTATAACTGAAAGGAAATATCAAACCAGACTGGCCACGGCCGGGCAACACAACGACCACGCTGCCCACAGGCAGACTCCAGAATAGGAGTGAAAAATATGCTACTGGAGCAAGGACAAAGCAAAGAAAAAGAAAAAAAGAAGAAGGAAATATGCAAAGATAACTGGAGAGATTGTAAAATCTGAACGACTGTCAAAAAAATTTCAGAATATGTAGGCCTATCTGGAACTGTGCTAGTGCAAGAAAAAGGATACCACCTTTGAGAAATTAGCAAATGACTTTGATATACAGTGCCCACAAGAAACTAGAACACCAAGAAAAAACAATATAGGCTTCCTTAGAAAACTTCGCAGTAACTCAGAAACATGATGGTAGAGGACTAGCTATAGTCATCAAAAAGAGTTTATCAAAAAACAAAGTATCCATATTACACCTAGAACGATGGTAAACTAATTCGCGTGAACTGCTAGCTAGACATATGCCTTCAAACACCAAACGAAAAACGGGAAAAAAACTTTGTACTCACCAACACTCATGTACACCCAGGAACCTGTATCAAAAGAAACAACAACAACACGGAACTTCCAAGAAGAAATTGGAGATGAAAAAGGAGACGCTATATTGTTACGTGCCGATCTCAGTGCAAGATCTGCAATGTGGAATCAGAATGGTACCAACGCCCAGGGACATGCTCTGGAAGAGATGCCTTCCGATATCCAGCTCAGCACACCCTCAACAACGTCACCAACTCATTTTGGTGCAAAGCAAGGAGACACAGACAGCACCATTGATACAGAACTCATCTCTCCTTAACTAACACCACTAATGAGTGCAGAAGTGCAGAAACGGTGAACACACATGACAGCAACCATGTACCAGCGGTATTCAACATAATAAAACATATCATCAAGAAACTCATTAACTCAACCAAGAAACCCGTTTCAATATTACTGTATAGAATCATTCCTAAACTCAAATCTATGAAATCCAACCGGAAAACAGGAAATGACTAAACATCTAGACAACAGCCTCCTTGGTGGAACAATGACATAGAGACTGCTGTTGTACAAGCCTGGCAAAACACAAAAGAAGACATCGTTTAGACCATGATAATATTAGAAAAATGGACCAATGTAAAACAAACAGATAACCTGGTTTATACACTACAGACAAAAAAACGATTGTTGGTTTGTGTGTGTGTGTGTGTGTGTGTTGTGTGTGGTGTGTTTGTGTGTGTGTGTGTGTTGTTGTGTGGGGGTTGTGTGTGTTGTGTGTGTGTGGTGTTGGTGTGTGTGTGTGTGTATCGGTTTTGATACTCAATACATTCACAAAATGTTAACACAATTTCTCTCAATTCATGACAATGACCAAATTGATATTATCTAAACAAATGTGTTGTACGATCAACGTAAACATTATTTTGCAAAGAGTTCTAATCAAAACATGTACACAGACCTAATAGACATAATCCTCTAGTGTTGGCTATAAAACACGTTGACTATCAACGGTAGATACAATCCTCTACTGTTGACACAATGGTTCCACACTGACACACAGTGATTATACATTGAGACACGATGGTTGTACACTGATACACAAAAGCTATACACCAACACACAATGGCTGCACACTGACACACAGTAGTTGTACACGTTGTACACTGACACACAAAGGTTGTGCACTGACACACAATAGCTGTATAGTGACAAACACTGGTTGTACACTGACACACAATAGTTATACACCAACACACAATGGTTGCACATTGACACACATTGTTGTACTCTGACACACACTCGTTGTACCAATACATATACACTGACAAACACTTGTATACACTGACATACACTATTTGTACATTGACACACATGTTGTACGCTGGCACACAATGGTTGTGCATTGACAACGTGATGGCTGTACACTGGCACATAATAGTTGGAAACTGACACAATAGTTGTACAGTGCCAATCAATGATTTTTATATTGACATGAGTAGCATTTTTTCAATGATATGTTCTACATGTATTCTGACACACAATGGTTGTACACTTTCATACACTAATACAGTTGACATTACATTAACACACACTGTTGTATACTGACACGAGCAGTAGTTTTGCACTGATGTGCTGTACATGTATACTGATACACAATGGTTGTACACTGTCACACACTAACACAGTTGACAGTATAGAAGTATACAATGATTGTACACTGACACAGCATAATACAATAAAGCAATACGTTGACACACAATGGTTGTACACTAACACTAGCAGTTGTTTTACATTGATGTGTCATATATGTACACTGATACACAGTGGTTGTACATTGACACATGCTAACACAATATAGGCCATGCAGTTACATACAATAGTATACAGACACACATTAACACAGTATAACAGTACATTGACACACATTGGTTGTTCACTGATACACACAAATAGTGTATGAAAGTAAACTGACACACAGTGGCTGTACATTGACACACATTAACACAGTAAGACAATGCATAGACATACATTGGTTGTACAGTGATACACACTTACAGTGTAAGACAGTACATTGACATACATTGGTTGTACACTGAAACACACTTACAGTGTAAGACAGTACATTGACATACATTGGTTGTACATTGATACACACTTATAGTGTAAGACAGTACATTGACATACAGTGGTTGTACACTGATACACACTTACAGTGTAAGACAGTACATAGACATACGATGGTTGTACACTGATACACACTTAAAGTGTAAGACAGTACATTGACATACAGTGGTTGTACACTGATACACACTTATAGCGTAAGACAGTACATGGACATACATTGGTTGTACACTGATACACACTAATAATGTAAGACAGTACATTGACATACAATGGTTGTACACTGATACACACTAATGATGTAAGACAGTACATTGACATACAATGGTGGTACACTGATACACACTTATAGTGTAACACAGTACATGGACATACATTGGCTGTACACTGATACACACTAGCAATGTAAGACAGTAAATGAACACACAGTGGATGTACACTGACACACAATAACACAGTGCACTGATACACACTAACACAGTACATGGACATACATTAGTTGTGCACTGATTCACACTAACGTGACAGCATATTCACACACCATTGCTGTACACTGACACATACTAACATCCTACATTAACATACAATGGCCTATAATACACTGGAAATATCAACAAACTGTCACATAAACCTCTAATATATTGTTGTCTCTTAATTCTGTGAATAGTCACTGGGGCGCCACACGAAAGAACTCTTCATCAGACTACTCCAGCTCTCTACGTTGTATGCCAAAGCCTGGGTCTTTGCAAATGGTTTCACTGTCCAATCTAGAATGTTATCAGTCCATCGATATTTTTCTGTTTTCCCAAACATTTTCTTCCCTCAACAATTCTTTGTAGGATTGAGTCAGGCCATTGGATCTGATTACATAGCTGTACCAGCGTAGTATTCCATTTTGAACTGATGTCAGCAGATCTTCATTTAGTGAAGTGTTCTATTTATGACTATGGCGAGCTTGTTCATCAGTGACATGATCAGTGTATCTGATGTTTACCATAACACATCATTTCCATGGTGTGGATTTGTCTTTCCAAACCTGCTGTGATTGTCCATGTCTAGCATGCATACAGGAAGATAATAATAATAATAATTACAATATTTATATAGCACAAAATCTTGATAAAATCAAATCTAAGCGCTGAAACACACACACATCACGCACGCACACACACGCACGCACGCACGCACCGCACACACACACACACACACACACACGCATGGCTATAAATGGGGAGAAAGAATAAAAGCAATGGAAAATTATAGAGAGCATATTATATACAATTATATATTACAATGTGATTCCCCTCCGATTGGAGACAGGCTGCAGAGGGGGTTGAGTGAGGTCAGGAATTTATGCAGAGGAGAAAAGGTGAGTTTTGAGAGCGGTCTTGAAGGAGACAAAAGTAGGTTGCTGACGGACTGAGAGAGGAAGTTTGTTCCAGGAGAGTGGACCAGAAACAGAGAAGGCTCGTGGACCATAGGTATTGAGCTTAGTGCATGGAAAGCGAAAAGTCAGAGGATCGGAGGCAGAGTGGAGGGTACGTGAGGGAAGATAGATCTCAAGTAGGCTTGACAGGTAATCGGGGGCTGCGTTATTGAGACTTTTGTAGCACATGGTGTCTAGTTTGTACTGTATGCGCTTTGATACAGGGAGCCAGTGAAGTTGTGCCAGGAGAGGAGATATGTGGTCAGCTTTTTTCTTTTTGAGTACAAGGCGTGCAACATTGTTTTGAATGCGCTGTAGGATGTGAATGGTGGAGGCAGGAAGACCAGACAGGAGTGAATTGCAATAGTCAATGCGAGACATTATGAAGGAGAGAACGAGTTTTGCAGTTGTTTCGACAGAGAGATACTTCCTGATCAGGCTTATACGATGGAGGTGATAGTAGCAAGACTGGCAGTTTGAGAAACAAAGTTGTTCATGGAGAGGGTAGAGTCAATGCAGACACCAAGGTTTTAGGAAGATGGAGTACACCAGTGCTCGTAAGAGCACATGTAGTGTTTCGTGGAGATGTCTTTGTCCTTCCATACAGGTTTCAGCCTGGACAGTGCTGATGTTGTCTCTGATGCCCTTGAGAAGATTTCTGGATTGGATCACACGTTGATGATAATGGATCCCAGGTAGGTAAATTGTTGAACAGTTACCAGTCGTCATGGTGTAGTGGTTAACGCAACAGACTACAGACTGGAAGTTGTGGGTTCGAATCTCTATCACTTTTCAAAAATCATTGTGCTGTTCTCAGCTTTAGCCAGCTCCTATCCAGATGTCAGCATGCTACGGGCTCATTGGAAAGTCTGGGACTACACCTTCGAATCTCATCCCGTTTACCAATGTGTCATTGATATTGTTGCTCAAATCTTGTGACCAACATCGCAGGTGTCTGTATCTCTTGGGCCTGGTTGACCTCAGAATGCATCATGATAGTAAGCGTTGAATATAGCCATGTCACGCAATCTCAATCCTAGGAGGAAACCCATAGCATCATGATTATCATCTTTATCTTCATCATCACCATCCTCCTCATCATCATCCCATTGAGAAAACTGCCAGTTTCTTTTGCCACGAAAGTGACGTAGAAAATGGGGAAAATGTATTGAACAGTTCCTGGATAAAGTCCATGACCAGTTATATTAGTAGTAATGATGTTGTTGTGGCTGGCCATGAACTTGGTCTTCACAGATCTGATTTCCATGCCATATCTTGTTGATGTTTCATCCAGTCTTTTAACACGCTTGGTGAAATTTTGCTCACTACCTGTGAGACCATTAATGTGACATTTGAAGCCAAGTTCCGGATTGTTCTTCTACCAGTGCTGACCATGCGAACCTGCTCTTCAAGTGTCATCATCACGTACACAAATACTGTATTTGAACTTATCATGCCTGGGGGGCACACACACACACACACACCACACACACACACACACACACAACACACACACACACACATCTGCATATCATTCTATGTATGTATGTATGTATGTATATATGTATGTATGTATGTATGTATGATGCATGTATGTATATATGTATGTATTTATCTCTGTCTATCTATCTGTATGTCTGTTTCTGTGTCTATGTATCTATCTATATATGTTATGCCTCACTGGCGGAACTCGATGGCTTGGTGACACGCACGCAGGACTGTATCTCGGATCTGAAGTCCTGGATGACGCACAACAAACTACAACTGAATGACGACAAGACTGAACTTCTACTCGCCTGTCCCACTAAATTTCTCCATGATCCTTCTCTTCCGAAGTCTCTTCTGATAAATGACGTTGACATTCCTTTCTCTCCCACTGTTCGCAGTCTCGGTGTTGCGCTTGATCAGAGTCTGACCTTCCAGCAACACATCTCAAACATCTGTAGGGTAGCGTATCTAGAGTTACGTAGAATCAGCTCTGTCCGTCATTACCTGTCTGTTGATGCAACCAAAACGCTAATTTGTGCATTTGTTCTTTCAAGGATTGATTACTGCAACTCTCTCTTAGCTGGCATCCCCAAAAACCTTTTAGACAGACTTCAAAAGATTCAGAACAACGCTGCACGTCTCATCTTTAAATCCTCTAAGTTTGACCATGTCACTCCTCTCCTCCGCACTCTGCACTGACTGCCTGTCTCTGACAGAATAGATTACAAGCTTGCTACTCTTTCCTTTTCGATTGTTTCGAACACTGCGCCAGAATACCTATCCTCGCTTCTTGACATCTACACACCATCCCGTCAGTTGCGTTCTTCTGCAGACACACGACTCTTTCGCATCCCCCGCATTCGAACAAAAACATACGGACAACGAGCATTCTCCTATCAAGCACCCCAAACATGGAACAACATCCCCAACATCCTTAGGCACTCAGACACAATCACCTCATTCAAATCTGGCCTCAAAACACATCTGTATAGAAAAATGTGAAAAAAGTTTCTGTCTTTAAAATATTGTTTGGGCTGTTGCGTTTGTGCGCATGATTCGTGTATTATATAATGTGCATTGTGGGTGTGGTTGTTTGTGTATTTTGGATAACTTGTGATGTAATATCTATTATTGTCTGTCCGATGGGCAACTATTGGTTAGATTTGATAGACATGTTTCTGTTTGTGTTGATGTCATTGTAATTATAGTAGACTTGATTGATATGTATGTATAACTGCTAATGTTGAAGTGGCGAATAGGGGTGGTAAAGATAGGGTGAATTGTAAAGCGCTTGGAGCAGAGTTCTCTGGATCTTGCGCTTATAAGTACTCATTATTATTATTATTATGTGTGCACGTATGCATGTATGTATGTACATGTATGTATGTATGTATGTATGTATGTATGTATGTATGTATGTATGTATGTATGTATGTATCTATTTATCTCTCTATCTATCTATCTGTATGTCTGTTTGTCTGTCTATGTATGTATCTACATATTTGTTATGTGTGCATGTATGCATGTATGTATGTATGTATGTATATATGTATGCTTGTATGTATGTATATATGTATGTATGTATGTATGTATCTGTCTATCTATCGATCTATCGATCTATCTATCTATCTATCTATCTATCTATATATCTGTCTGTCTGTCTGTCTATCCATCTATCCATCCATCCATCCATCCATCCATCTATCTATCTATCTATCTATCTATCTTCTATCTATCTATCTATCTATCTATCTATCTATCTATCTATCTATCTATCTATCTATCTGTTTCAAAAATGAATTGTTACCAAACCAGCAAAAGATAAACAGTTATCACATAGAACTCGACTCTGACAGTGAGAGTGGCAGACTAGGGCGGCACAGAATGATTCTGTTCTGTTCCAGTTCTTGTCCTCTGTCCTGTCATTATCTCACCACGGACTTCTAAATAAACTTATATGAGTGACTAAGCATGGTTGTTACGAGAGGATCATGTTTGTATTCTTAATCTACAAAGAATGGATCTAATTGAAAGGAGATAACAGTCAGCTGTAATTAATTTTCCTACAAAGTCTAATCTAATGTAGTGGATATATATACAAATATCTAAATTATACCTGCAGAAAACATGGCAAGCCAATAGTAACTACAGTAGAAAGGAATGTCCATTATTTGGGTAACATACTGTGATGAAGTGGGTTTAGGTTCTGTTGAAATTGTAGCTTCTGTGTTTTGGTTTTCCTAATTATTGTGTGCAACCTTGGTGCCCTCTAGTTCAGGGGAAGGAACTCTATGGCTTTCGTTTAGATTTGGAATTTACTTTCAATCTGAGTGTTCCCTGGTCAGACAAAAGCTGTTGTTGAGTGGAGAGCTTCATATTTGTAGTGGCAACTTGTCTGTCTGGCGAGAATGTTGTGCTGGAAAAATAAATGTTGACAATAACATTTCATTACAGGAAACAAGTGTTCATATTTTCCATTTCACCGAATTTCCAAATTCCCAATTAGCAGAAATCATTTGGAAAAGTTTAAACTAATATAATATTCTTCTTTTGGATATAATATTTTCAATCAAGTTTGAAAACAAAATTGCTGTTTGTTGTGTGGGGTTGGTTTAAATACAGTAAATGATGGTTGACATTATTAGTATGTTATGGAATTACATACAAGCATTTACATATAAATATGGATGGTATATGCTTGAAACCATAATTGGCTGTTTCGAACAGAATGCGTTAAACTGCTGTGCATGTAAGTATTATTGAAAAGAATGCGATGTATATATACATGCTAGATGACAGGAGTAAACCGAAGATGTAAAGCCTGTCTTCTATATCCTCTTTCTCTGTAAAGGATTAAACAAGCTGACATTAAAAGTAACATTATTCTCCTATGGCATAGATAATAGCACACAGTTCAGTTTACATATCTGTCATTGCTAATCTCATCATAGGCGTCCTTCAGTCTCGGAAGACTATGGAGTTGCGCTCTGGGTGCCTATTCTGGTGCAGCGCCGGGTGTGGCTGGCCAGTCCGACGCGGGAATGACAGTCCCTGTGGCAGAGGGCACAGATGAAGTCTGACGCTGGTCTGTCTGCCTGGGCTGCAGCCTTTCTTCTCGTTCTCTTTTCCTCGTGCCGCTGAGCGAGTGTCTCTTCGAACTTGGAGAGACCTTTCTGCACAGTCTGTCTCCAGGCTGACCGTTCGAGGGCTGTTGCTTCCCAGTTGTCTTTGTCGATATTCAAGGCTTTTAGGTCCCTCTTGCACACGTCTTTGAATCGCAGCTGTGGTCTGCCTGTGGGACGTTTTCCCTGCACCAGTTCTCCGTAGAGGAGGTCTTTGGGGATCCGTCCGTCGTCCATGCGCACGGCATGGCCAAGCCAGCGCATGCGTCTCTGTTTCAGCAGCGTGTACATGCTGGTGCATCCAGCTCTTTCCAGGACAGTGTTGTTCGGGACCTTGTCCTGCCAGGTGATGTTTAGAATGCGTCGGAGGCTACGCATGTGAAAAGCATTGAGCTTTTGCTCTTGTCGGGCACGCAAAGTCCAGGACTCGCTGCCATACAGGAGGGTGCTCACGACGCAGGCTCTGTAGATCTGGATTTTTGTGTGCTCAGTCAGCTTGCTGTTGTTCCATGCTTTCTTCGTCAGTCTGGTCATGGTGGTAGCTGCCTTGCCGATGCGCCTGTTGAGCTCTATGTCAAGTGAGAGGGTGTCTGAGATTGTTGAGCCCAGATAAACAAAGTCATGGACGACATCCAGTTCATGGTCATTGATGCTGATGGCTGGGGGAGAGTCAACATCCTGTCCCATGACCTGTGTTTTCTTCAAGCTTATGGTAAGCCCAAAGTTTTGGCAGGCATCGCTGAAGCGAGTCATGAGCTGCTGTAGGTCCTCAGCTGAGTGGGCGGTTACTGCCGCGTCGTCTGCAAAGATGAAGTCACGCAGGCACCTCAGCTGGACTTTGGTCTTGGCTCTTAGTCTGGAGAGGTTGAAGAGCTTACCGTCTGTCCTGGTTCGGAGGTATATGCCTTCAGCTGCAGGACCGAATGCGTGTTTCAGCATCACAGCAAAAAAGATTCCAAACAGGGTGGGAGCCAGGACGCAACCCTGTTTCACTCCGCTCCGTATGTTGAAGGCAGCTGATGTTGAGCCGTCAAAGACGACGGTGCCTTTCATGTCTTCGTGGAAGGATCTGATGATGCTGAGAAGTTTGGGTGGACATCCAATTTGGGAAAGGATTTTGAAGAGGCCATCCCTACTGACCAGATCGAAGGCCTTTGTGAGGTCTATGAAGGCAACGAAGAGTGGCTGCCTTTGCTCCCTGCATTTCTCCTGAAGTTGTTTGAGGGAGAAGATCATGTCTATAGTGGATCTGTTGGCACGGAACCCGCACTGCGATTCAGGGTAGACTTGCTCTGCGAGTACCTGGAGCCTCTTCAGTACTACTCGTGCGAAGACTTTCCCAACGATACTGAGGAGGGATATGCCGCGATAATTATTGCAATCGCTTCTGTCACCTTTGTTTTTGTACAGTGTGACGACGTTAGCATCCCTCATGTCTTGTGGTACTTCGCCTTCACTCCAACAGAGGCAGAGGATTTCATGCAACTCGGTGATGAGTGTCTCTTTGCAGCACTTCAGTACTTCGGCGGGAATACCGTCTTTCCCTGGTGCCTTGCCAGAGGCAAGAGAGTCCAGGGCTTCGCTGAGCTCATCTATGGTTGGTTCTCTGTCAAGCTCTTCCAGCTCTGGTAGGCACTCTATGGCATTCAGGGCGTCTTCTGAGACTACAGTTTCCCTTGCATATAGCTCAGTGTAGTGATCATTCTGCAAGATATTTAAAACTAAACAACAGCAACAAAAAGGGAGAACATTGACTGTGAACAAGTAAGAGGGAAATACTGGAACGTATATGGATTTTTATGAGTTCAGTGTTTTGATCTTGTCCTATGTATGTAGAGGTGAGAGTTATGGTTCAATGACCTCATGGATGTGTTTGGAGAACGTTTAGATATTTGCTCTTTGCATTGACAGGAGTATTTGGTAATGTTCATAATTCCCTACAGATTGTTTGGATTGAAAGATATGGATATGCTTCCCCAGCATTCGTGATATGTGTTGATTATATCACAGTGACTTATTGCTTGCATGAAAACTAAAGTGTTTTAAGTTATAGTGGAAGATTGTGCTGTCTTCTGTCTGTTGGTATTAAAAATAAGAAAGGTTAAATTGTAAGTGGGGTTCTTGCTCCTTGATGACTGCATCAAGAAATGTTGTGATGTGAAACGTCAATGATAATATATGAACTCTTTGCCTGGAATAGCATGGGACTATAACATAATCAATAAGTTCAACCAGCCTAGGACAGTGTTGATGGAGTCAAGGCAACTATTGAAGTGCTGTGGTATCTGCAGCGGCAAGGAGATGTGGAACTAGAGCTGCACAGCTGGTGCAGGAGAAAAATCCATGTTGTTTGTGCTACTGGAGCGAGGTGAAAAGGACATACGTGGGGGTCGATCATTGATAGGTTTCCTTTAATTATTGTGGTGTGTCAGGTCAAGATCCCCTCCCAAAGAATCTCATAGTAATTTGTTTCTGTTGTAATGAAAGCGAGTATGGGTTTTAACCTTTTGAGTGGTATTCTCGCAGGGAAGGAAGTGAACGTGTAGGTTATAGACACAGAGAGAGAGAGAACAAGAGAGAGAGAGAGAGTATGTGCGTGTGTGAGTGTGTGTTGTGTGTGTGCGTGTCGTGTGTGTGTAGTGTGTGTGTGTATGTGTGTGTGTGTGCATGTGTGTGTGTAGTGTGTGTGTGTGTGTGTGTGTGTGTGTGTGTGTGTGTGTGTGTGTGTGTGTGTGTGTGTGTGGTGTGCGTGTGTCTGTGTTCTGAAAGAGGGGGAGCTACACGTGCAGGAAAACATCTACACACAATAGACAGTGACACAAATCTTATCAATACTGATTCTAATACACCAAGTTTTTTTTAAAAGACACTTTAAAAAAGCAAAATAAAACTAACATTTCAAAATATTCTGAAGAGAACAAAATATAACGACTGACTCCAAAATTGATACTCAATGTCATACGAACCATGACCATGTGTGTGTTTTAATGGAGGGGGGGGGGTACACAGTGGCTGTGATGTTAGACCATGATCGGTTGTAAAGACATATGCACATTACTACTGTTACTGGCACCATTGCTACCATCACCACCGCAATTCTACTACTACTACTTCTACTGATACCATCACCACCATCACACCACAATTGCAATACTATACTACTACTACTACTACTACTGATACCATCACCATCATTACCACCACACTTGTTACTACTACAACCATTATTACAATAGCTACTACTACTACTACTAATATTACTACTACTGCTGCTGCTGCTACTATTGCTACTATTACTACTGATACAATCGCCATCAATACCGCCACAATTGCCTACTACTACACAACCATTATTACAATAGCTACTACTACCACTATTACTACTAGTAGTACTGTTATGACATCAACTAGTGCTTGCACTATCACACCACAAATCTACTATACTACTACTACTACTACTAATGATATCATCACCACCATGACCTTCACAGTTGCTACTACTACAACTACTCTTATGACAGGTTCTACTAACACTATTGTTATGACAGCTACAACTACTAGTGCCACCACACCACAATTCTACTATTCTACCATTCTTCTATGCCACCACTACTACTACTACTACTACTATACTACAACTTCATCTACTGATATCATCACCACCATCACCACCACAATTGCGACTGCTACAACTACTCTCGTGACAGGTTCTACTAATACTGTTGTTACAACAGCTACTACTTCTAGTACCACCACACTGTATTCTACTATTCTTCTATATGGCTACTATTACTACTACTACTACTACTAGACTACTACTACTACTAGTAGTAGTGGTAGTAGTACGACCACACCATAATTCTGCATTCTACTATACTATTCGCACTACCACTACTTCTACAACAACTACTATCTACTGATACCATCACAACCACCACCATTACAATCGCTTGTACTACTACTACTAAATACTGTTGTTCTTCTACTAATATCACCATCATCATCATCACCATTATGACCGCAACCACAACTACCTCCTATTGATACCATCATCATCATCGTCATCATCATAACCACTACAATTACTACCTCCTACCAATACCATCATCATCATCATTATCATTACAACAATAACCACTACTACCTCTTACTAATACACCATCATCATCACAGTTACAAGTACCACCACCACTACAACCTCCACTAACATCACCATCATCATTGTCATTATTACAACCACCACAGTTACTACCTCCTACTGATACCGTTATCATCATTATTAAAACAACCAACACTAATACCTCCTGTTAATACCATCATCATCATCATCATCATCACCATTACAACTACCACCAGCTGTACTACCTCCTACTAATACCATCATCATCATCATCCTCGTCCTCCTCTTTATCATCATCATCACAACCAGCACCTCCACTACCTCCTACTAATACCACCATCATCACCATCACCATTAACAACCGCCACCATTACCTCCTACTAATACCATCACGTCGTCGTCGTCGTCGTCATCAACATCATCATCATCATCATCATCTATAATCATCATCATTACAACCACGACCACTACTACCTCCTACTAATATCAGCAGCAGCAGCAGTAGCTTTACAACCACCGCCAGTTACTACTTCTGCTAATACCATCATCGTTATCATCATCATCATCACCATTACAACCACCACCACCATTCCCTCCTACTAATCATTCATCATCATCAGCTAGCAGCAGCAGCAGTAGCATTACAACCACCACCCTACTACCTCTACTAAATCATCATCCTCATCATCAGCAGCAGCAGCACAGCAGCAGCAGTAGTACTTACACCACCACCACTACTACCTCCTACTAAGATCATCCTCATCCTCTCATCATCAGCAGCAGCATCAGCAGCAGTAGCATTACAACCACCACCACTACTACCTCCTACTAATACCATCATCATCAGCAGCAGCATCACCATTACAACCACCACACTACTATACTAATACATCAGCAACAAGAGCAGCAGCAGCTTAAACAAGCATTCAATCACAACACACCTACCACTAACTATCCACTCATACTAATAGCCAAAACTAATCAATCATCACAGCACGCAGCACACAACCACACACCACCACCACTTACTCACTATCATACTATATACCATCACAATCAAGCAGCAGCTAGACATTACACACCACCACTACTATCCACTACTATCCTCCCTACTACACACTACTCTACCATCATCACCACCATCACAACCACCACCACCACCACTTCCACGATCGCATACTAATACCACAGTCAACATCACCATCACGACCACCACCATCACTACTATTACTGCACACTTTTATTACCCTCATCATCAACACAAATATCAACACCAGCACAACTACTACTCTCATCTTTCGCCTTCACCAGGATCAGCGGTAGGAGCCACGCTGGATGTCACAACAAGTCTTTTTCCAGTTACCACGATTAAGACATCTGTGGGCGACCTCCTGGATCTCAAGTCCACAGACTTCAGTGATGTTGTTGAAATAGGAGGTATGTGGTCGTCTCTTTCTTCTCGAGATCTTAAACCAGGCAGAAAGCAACAGAAAAAAAGACATCACCGTTGGAACGTAGAACATCAGAATAATGGGAGAACTAGGCAAGTTAGAATTATTGCTAAAAAAAAAAACAGGGGAACATAAGATCAGCTACTACTGGTACTACTATATCCATTTTTGCTGTCATTTTCTGACGCCATATTAATCTGTGTCACAATGGTAGTGGTTCCAGCTCTATGGTTCTTGTGTACCTGCTTTCTACACCACATGTGTCTGTGTCACAGTGGAAAGGGTTCCAGTCCACCTCCTATGGATCCTATGTGTACCTGCTGTTTACTGAGGGGACCACTGTGAGATCAAGTTGACTAAACTTGAATTGTGTTGTGTTGTGTTGTTTCTTCTTGTGTTGTTTTGTCTCATATCTTGTTGTTTTGTGTGGTGATGGTGGTGGTGGTGGTGGTGGTGGTGGTTGTGGTGTGTGTGTGTGTGTGTGTATGCGGGCGCACACATGTATGTGTGAGTGCTTGTGTGTGTGGGGGGGGGCGGGGGTATGAGTGCATGCGTGCGTGCTTGTGTGTGTTTGTGCGTATGTGTGTGTGCGGTGTGCGTGCGTGCGCGTGAGTGTTTGTGTGTATGTGTGTGTGCGTGTGCGTGCGTGCGTGCTTGTGTGTGTATTTGCATGTGTATGTGTGTGTATGTGTGTGTGCGTGCTATGTGCGTGTATGTGTGCGTGCGTGCTTGTGTGTGTTTGAGCGCGTGCATGCGTGCGTGCGTTTGTGTATTTCTCTCTGTCTTTCTCTCTCTCTTTCTCTCTCTCTCTCTCTGTCTATCTGTCTGTCTCTCTCTCTCTCTGTCTCTCTCTCTTTCTCTCTCTCTTTCTCTGTCTGTCTGTCTGTCTGCTGTCTGTCTGTCTGCCTGTCTATCTGTCTGTCTGTCTCTCTCTCTCTCTCCCTCTCTCTCTCTCTTTCTCTCTCTCTCTCTCTGTGTATGTGTGTGTGTGTGTGTGTGTGTGTGTGTGTGTGTGTGTGTGTGTGTGTGTTGTGTGCGCGCGCGCGCTTATATGAACAGTGAATTGTGTTGTGTTGCATTATTTTTGTTTTTGTTTTACTGTATCGAACTGTTTCCTGGTGTACTACTCGCACGACTTCTTTACCACTGGTAACACCACTACCACTACCATCGACATCGTTTCTACATTATTGTTGTTGTTCTCCTTCGTTGCCAAAATAGACCACGACTTCAATTTTGACTGTGGACTGGCGATTGTGGGTCTGGAGGTGGCTGGTGAGGCCAATCCGGGCCAGGAAGGCTCGCCCACATGTAGGGCAAACGTGGGTTGGTGCAACTGTAGAACTGGAGGTCGTTCGTGCCTTGCGCGCTTTTTGTTTTTTTCAAGCCTCTGCTGTACGTCTTCTCTCTGCTGCTCTTTCTCTGATGGTCAGTTTGCCTTGCAAGTTCAGTTGGTCTAGTGCAAACATCTCCTAGGTACTGGGTTGATGCCCAGGTCATTGGTGGATACTTTCAGGCAATCTTTAAAGCGTTTCTTTTGGCCACCGACTGAACGCTTCCCTCGCTCAGTTCTCCATACATAAGTTGTTTTGATAGTCGATTTTTATTCTCACCACACGTATGGACCATCTTACGTGGGCTTTCTGCAGGAGGGTGTATATGCTGAGGGTGAAGGCTCATTCCAGGACTTCCGTATCCGTGATCTTGTCCTGCTACATGATATGGAGGACTCTGCTAAGACAGGTCAGGTGGACATGATAGAGCTGTTTGGCCTGCCTGCTGTAGACTATCCAGGTTTCACTGGCATCATCATCATCATCATCATTATCATCAGTCCGGTAGTCTGGTTGACCGTTGGGGCACCACTGAAGATTTAGCAACCAACTTCCTCCACTCCTCACGGTCCTCAGCTTTCCGCAGAATGATGTTCCATTCAAGGCCAGTCCACTCTCTGATATTGTCTTCCCATCTTTTTCTCTGTCTGCCTCTTTGTCTCCCTCCCTGAACTGTTCCCTGCAAAACGGTCTTGGCCAGTCCAGATGATCGTGTGACGTGCCCGTACCACCTCAGTTTGCGTCTTTTCACTGAAGTCAGGAGGTCTTCATATGGCCCGATGGCGTTTTCGATTCGGGTTTTCACTTCCTTATTGGTTATATGATCTTTGTACGAGATACCAAGGAGTTTACGGAAGCATTTCATCTCCATTGCCTGTATCCTTCTTTCAATGTCTGCTGTTATGGTCCATGTTTCGCATGCATACAAAAATATTGACATGACAAGGGAACGCATCAGTCTGATCTTGGAGTCGATAGCGATATTCTTGTCGTTCCAGATGACTTTTAGCTTGGTCATTGCAGCTGTGGTCTGGGCAATCCTGGAAAGTACTTCGGGCTTTGATCCTTCATCTGATACTATAGCTCCCAGATATTTAAATCTATGGACGGTCTCAAGTTTCTTGTCTATGATAATGTCAGTGCTGATGCCATTGGTATTATTTGTCATCAACTGGGTTTTCTCTGCACTGATCTGCATGCCATATGCTGTGGAGGCCTCATCAAGATGTTTTATCAAGCTGACTAGCTCTTGCTCTTGCTCTTGCCCAGCTAGTCTGTCAATGTCGTCAGCAAAACGCAAGTTTGTAATTGTTCTACCTCCGATGCTGACTGTTCCCTCGTGTTCTTCAGGTGCGTCAGCCATTATTCTCTCTAAGAAGATGTTAAAGAGAGTGGGGGAGAGCAGGCATCCTTGACGTACTCCAACTGTGGTTCGGAACCATTCTCCTATGTTGTTGTCGTGGTAGACTGCATTGGTTGCCCTTTCGTAGAGGCATTCTATGATTCTGATCAGGTTGGCATTGATGTTGTACAGCCTCATTGTTGCCCACAAGGCTGCGTGCCAAACTCTGACGAATGCCTTCTTGAAGTCCACGAAGACGTGGTAAAGGCCTTGCTGGTGTTGCAGGTATTTCTCACAGAGCAATCTGAGGTTGAAAATTTGCTCTGAGGTACTTCTTCCTGGTCTGAAACCTGCCTGCTCTTCTTTTATTATCTCCT
>JAPXFY010000033.1:9483512-9523512 GCA_030674185.1 Monoplex corrugatus
AAACACACACACACACACCACAACACACATATACAAACACACACACACACACACACACACACACACACACACACACACACACACACACACACACACACACACACACACACACACACACACACACTACAAACAGGCACAACACACAAACATACGAGCACTCTGGACTCGTATGAAATAAAATGTATGGATATATGAAAAGGCTTTGGATGTTCTAAAAAAGTTCTGATAAAAATCCATTGAATGGGCATACTGTTCACCCCAAGTTGTGTTTTCTCTGTATATTTAGTGTGTTGTATTAAGGACTGTAAAATACACCCATGCAGACGCTGACTGAGTGAAGAAGACCATGGTAGTGGAATATCATGGATTATTAGTTCGGTGACCAAGAGGTTTATATTCAGTGACTCCATCATATACAGACTACAAGAACATTTCCACATAACTTGTAATGATCGCACGATGGCAACCAGAAGACAGTGAGTGACAACAAAATCTAATAACTGGTATATTGTTATATTAACCCTAAAACACCAACTGTCTCTGTATGCTGATTGAGGGTTGTATTGAGAACAGTGAAGAATGTCAACACAAGTAGTCTGACATAGAGAGTCTCCACAACGTTGCTCTGCAGCCATCAGTCTGAACCATACAGATCACCAAGCAACATGATTGGCTTGGTGTCATCAGTACCAGCACCAGACATAACGACAGTCATTTCACAGTTTGTTTGTTTGTTTTCAAAAATGTCTTGCTCACATTGCTTTTAATGATGGCTAATTCAGAGTCAGGAATTTCTTAGCTGAAAGTTTGCATGGTGTCAAAATCAATCAGGACGACCATTTATGGCAGTGGTTCAGTAGTGGTATGAGTGGGATTTAGTCCACACCACAGAACGCCATTTCATCATGTAGATGACAGTCTGAAAGACACCATTTACATATTCTTTAGTCTTTACCTTACATAATAAACAGGAACACTAAACTGGTAGTCAGGTCGGATAGATGTATCCGCTACTGGTAACCTGGAACCCAGTACTACCTGTCACAGGGTCGAATTGCTGACGACTAAACCAGCAACCCCACCAGTCCTCTCAGGAGGATGGTGAGGAGGGTGGCTAGAAATCCTGGGGGAAATAAATTAGATCCATCAAAGGGCGCCAGCTCTGGAGAGCTACCCGCGGCCATCTAGCTAAGGGAGTAAACCCTGACAGTAAATCCGGTGTGGGGCCCCTAAGGCGGTTGGATGGCAAACTTTGTCACTTTCTGGCAGCTCCTGCGGCCGCGTTGGCACCAAAACGTAACAGCTCTGCTGTTCCTTTGGATCTGTCAGCGAGGTGGAGAGGGGGGACAAGTTGCATGGGCAACAGCCTGTCTTCCATATTACACTGCCCAGGCTTACATCCGTCCATTCATCCACAAACACTCTGCACCTACGACCTGGAGAGGACACTCCAGCCTCGCTACTAACACTAGTGTCGGCACAACACGGGAAGCAACAGATACCGGTGATAAGTCATTGCTCAACTGGCGCAGAGCTGACGCCAGGGGTTGCTTTTGATGGTGGGAGAGACCTTCGTGTCTTACTGGACAGCTACCGCTCGCCTAAGCTGGGCAGCCCCCAGCCAGTTAGGTGCTGTCCCGCCACGACCTGCCTTCTTCATTGGGTGCATGAAGATTAGGAGAAAATCTGACAAGCAAGTCGTTAATTACCGCACCAAACAAAAAGAAAAATTCAAATTCAAGAAACGGATCAGGAAAAGGATCAGTAGTGAAATTGGGCTGTTGGAATGTCCGAACAATGATGCCTGGGCCCTCCCAAGATCTGCAAGACATCAGCGACGCCAGAAAAACCGCCGTCATAAACAGCGAACTAAAGAGGCTCAATGTGGACATTGCCACTCTGCAGGAAACACGGCTGGCTGACTCAGGAACACTAAAGTAAAGGGACTACACCTTCTTCTGGCAAGGAAAGAGTTCTGATGCCCCAAGAGAGCACGGAGTAGGCTTTGCAGTAAGGAACAGCCTGCTGAACATGATTGAACCAGGCAGCGGCGGTTCAGAACGACTCTTGACTCTCCGCCTCAACACCACCGAAGGCTATGTCACTCTCATCAGCGTTTATGCCCCAACTCTGTCCGCCTCTCCAGACACCAAGGATGAGTTTTACGAAAATCTTGCATCAACCATAAGGAACATCCCCAGGACAGAACAACTTGTTCTCCTGGGCGACTTCAACGCCAGAGTGGGTGCAGACAATGACTCATGGCCCTTCTGCCTCGGTTCCTTTGGAGTGGGGAAAATGAATGAGAATGGACAGCGACTGCTTGAGCTTTGCGCCTGCCATGAACTGTGCATCGCCAACTCCTTCTTCAAGACGAAGCCTCAGCACAAAGTCTCCTGGAGGCATACCTGCTCAAAACATTGGCACCAACTGGATTTGATCCTAGTAAGACGTGCCGCTATCAAAAACGTTCTCCACACTCGCTCTTATCACAGCGCAGACTGCGACACAGACCACTCTCTGGTATGTTGCAAGATCAGGCTACAACCAAAGAAGTTCCACTGCTCAAAGAAACAAGGGAACCCTCGCATTGACGTCAGCAAGATGTCTCAGCCAGATCTTGTAGAACAGTTCGCAGAGGCCTTTCAGAGAGAATACGATACATTGCAGCCCAGAGACTCTGCCACTGAGAGATGGGAAACGCTACGAGACACCATGCACTGCATTGCTATGGCCACCTTTGGGAAGAAAACTGTGAAGTCCCACGACTGGTTTGAGGCCAAATCATCAGAGATGACTCCCACTGTTGAGGCCAAGCATGCCGCACTCACCAAGTATAAGCGGTCACCCAGTGAGAAGAACCTGCAAATCCTCAGGGCTGCCAGAAGTAAGGTTCAGCTTAACGCCAGGCGCTGCGCAAACCAGTACTGGACAGAGCTCAGCGAAGAGATACAGAGTGCTGCTGAAAGAGGCAATATCCGAGGAATGTATGATGGCATCAAGAAGGCACTGGGACCAACACAGAGCAAGATCGCCCCCCTCAAATCCTCCACTGGGGAAGTAATCAGCAATCCTAGCCAACAGATGGAAAGATGGGCGGAACACTACTCCGACCTCTACTCCACACAGAACATGGTGTCCCCCTTAGCCCTCGATGCCATCAAGTGCATGCCGGTAATGGAAGAACTTGACGCAGAGCCAACTGCGGACGAACTCAGCAAGGCCATTGATAGCCTGGCATCAGGGAAGGCACCTGGCAACGACGGAATTCCCCCAGACCTCATCAAGCACTGCAAGACTTCTCTTCTGCATCCTTTGCACGCAGTTCTCTGTCAGTGTTGGAATGAGGGAGCTGTACCACAGGACATGAGGGACGTCAAGATCGTCACCCTGTACAAAAACAAGGGCGAAAGGAGCGACTGCAACAACTACAGAGGTATCTCGCTCCTCAGCATTGTTGGCAAAGTCTATGCTCGGGTCCTCCTAATCCGCCTGCAGAAACTGGCTGAACGCGTCTACCCGGAATCACAGTGTGGTTTTCGAGCAGAGAGATCCACGGTAGACATGGTCTTCTCCCTTCGCCAAATCCAGGAGAAGTGCAGAGAGCAGCGGATGCCCCTGTATGTGGCATTCATTGACCTCACCAAGGCCTTTGACCTAGTCAGCAGAGATGGCCTTTTCAGGGCTCTCCGAAAAATCGGCTGTCCCCCCAAACTGCACAGCTTAATTGAGTCCTTCCACTGAAACATGAAAGGGATGGTGCAGTTCAACGGAAACCTCTCCAAGCCCTTCGACGTACACAGCAGTGTGAAACAAGGCTGCGTCCTGGCCCCAACCCTCTTTGGAATCTTCTTCGCTCTCCTCCTGAGGCATGCGTTCAGCACAGCGCAAGAAGAGATCCACCTGCGGACCAGATCAGATGGCAGGCTCTTCAACCTCGCCTGCCTCAGAGCAAGGACAAAGGTCCGTGAATCCCTCATCAGAGACATGCTATTTGCCGACGATGCCGCAGTTGTGACCCATACTCAGTGGGACTTGCAGTCACTAATGGACCGCTTCTCCCAGGCCTGCAAAGATTTTGGTCTGACCATCAGTCTTAAGAAGACAAACGTCCTGGGCCAAGACACGCCATCTCCACCAACCATCACCATTGATGACTACGAGCTTGAAGCCATCCATCAATTCACATATCTTGGGTCCACCATCACCGATAACTTCTCCCTTGACACAGAGGTCGACAAGAGGATCGGGAAGGCAGCCACAACACTAGCCCGCCTCACACAAAGGGTGTGGACAAATCCCAAGCTGACCACAAAGACAAAGATGGCTGTATACAACGCCTGTGTCCTCAGCACCTTGCTGTATGGCAGTGAGGCGTGGACCACGCATGCTTATCAGGAGAAAAGGCTCAATACCTTCCACCTGAGAAGCCTACGGCGCATACTTGGCATTTCCTGGCAAGACAAGGTGACCAACACCGAAGTCCTAACCTGCGCTGGCCTCCCAACCATGCATACCATGCTGAGACAGCGTCGGCTGCGCTGGTTGGGCCACGTTCGCCGCATGGAAGATGGTCGCATCCCAAAACACATCCTTTATGGTGAGCTTGCCACAGGGCAGAGAAACATTGGCCGCCCATAGCTGAGATGCAAAGACATTTGCAAGCGTGACATGAAGGCGCTTGAGATCAACACTGAGTCCTGGGAGGACCTCACAGACGACCACAACAGCTGGAGAACTACTCTCAAGAAACAGCTGCGGATTGGTGAGGACAAACTGTCAGCTGCTGCAGCAGAAAAGCGAGCTCGCAGAAAAGGGATGACAGCCAACAGACCAGCATCAGCATACACATGCGACCGCTGCAACAGAGACTGCCTCTCTCTGGTCTGTACAGTCACAGGCGATGCTGCTTGGACCAAGCAGACAGTCCATCTAGACATTAGAACGGATGTACTTTGTCCATGGTCAGTCATGACCGAAGGAGGCCTACTAACTAACATAATAAACTGAGTATGAATAGAATACTCCACATATTACTTTGTCTTGGTTCTTATTTCTCAGACTCTCTGATCCCCCACTCCTTCTCCCTGTGCTGTGTCCTGTCTCCACTCTGTCAATCACCCAATCACTCTGCTCTCTCGTATTTCTTTGCTGTTAACTTCTTTATTCCCCTGTGTGTCTCACACACATTCACGCGGGTTTACACATATCCACCAACAATGAAGCTTCAGACGATTATATATATTTGTTATGTCTGTAACATGTGGTCTATCTTTTTTCTGTTGGTGTGCTCACTCAGTCCATTACTCAGCTGTGTTGCTTCTTTCTTAATGCATTTACTTGTTCGTTGTTTCATTTTATATTCATTGTTTGAGGGGACTTTAAATCAAAGAACGAATCATCCATACATCTGCTCTGTGTGATGACATCAGAGTTAACAGGTTATATCACACTTAAAGAGAATATCGCTTTAAGAAAGCCCCGTTTTCTGAAGACAAATGTATCCATCCCAACTGGACACGTTGTCATGATCAGTGTAAAGTGTTTTACATCGTTATCACTTCGCGTATACATTCAAGGTGCTGAATTTTCAAAATTTAGGCACTTGTCCTCTGAATACATTGTGCAGTTATACAGAGGTACAAAATTAGAAGTAAAGTATATTGTCAGGCAGTTTATAAGGGAGAATAGACACCCAAATTTACACATTCTATTTTCTTTTCATCCTGAAAATATGTCACCTCAGGAATTACTCGGTGGTCTTTTCAACTGTTCAGTGGATTATTATTCCAGCTTTCAGCACCACCTGGACTGTAACCTGAAGACAGAGTGTAATGATGGACAGGATGAAACAGAACACTGTCCCTTCAGCAGTCCCGAGTGTCAGGGTGGATTGCCATTATGCAACCGCTGTTACAAGTTTGTCAGCAATGAAGTTCTACATCAATTTGACAGATCAGGAACACTTAGTGACAAGAGGGCCAGCCGTTACTGTCGTACAATCGGGGGCACACTGGGTGTACCTAAATGTGGCAATGAATGGATGACATCAGTGAAAAATATTACAAATGTAAATACCATTTTTTATGAACGAGTTTTGGTTGGTATGTACATGGGTGATAGAACTTTATCTAACTTGTACAGACACAATATTGTTCACAAAGACAGAACTGTTGTTTTTCATTCTATTACACATACAGCATATGGGAAGGTCAGTTCGAAAATATGTTTTGAACTGTTTGAAAGGTATTTCTTAATCAGCTGTTACAGTACACTTTCATTACGTTATGGCGCAGTTTGTGAATTCAGTAAGAATGAAAAGAAAGAGAACCATCAGTATTCAAAAACTATCTCACTACCCAGTGTACAGTTGTTGTACACACAACAACCATCTCTGATGTCCTGTCCTGATGGTCAAATCACGCACGACTTTCTGTTATATGGTAAAGGACACGCGTTCCCTTGTGGGTTTGCCACAAATTTGTCAAATATGCATGACGTACGTGAACTAGAAGATCGACACATAGCTTTGTTTACATGTGATGATGACGCCACCACACTGTCATACACGCTGGTATGTGACTTCAGACCTGACTGTCAGGATAAGAGTGATGAGTCATTCTGTAAACATCCTCCTTGTGTCAACATGTTTACCTGCACTAACGGTCAGTGTGTTTCCTATGACAAGCTGTGTGACTGGTTGTTTCATTGTCCGGATGGATCAGATGAAAACAACTGTGGTGGATCTTACGTGGTTAGAAAATCCTATAGAAATTTTCCATCTCCTGCTCTTATCAATTTTGATGGTATCAGGATTTTCACATCAACCCCAATGAAATCAAATGAGTCCTGTCCTGACACCCACAACCGTTGTCCAGGTAGGTTTAATGATTGTCTACCTGTGTATACACAATGCAACAGAATGTATGACTGTATTGACCATGAGGACGAAGAGGGATGTGACAACATGGTGTGTCCAGGATTTTTCAGATGCAGAGATTCCAAAATATGTGTGCATGGTGATCACTTGTGTGATGGATGGCCTCACTGTCCAATGCATGATGATGAAATGTCATGCGACTTGACCTGCCCTGAGGAATGTCTGTGTCAAGGTCACACGTTTCTGTGTTTTCAGCCTTTCTCTGCATCATTATTTCCGGATCTCCGATTCTTGGATGCCACAGGTTCAGAATTGAATATGTCTGCTGTGAATAACAATACCTATCTTATTCATCTGGTACTAGCTCGTTGTTCTTTGACCCATCTTTTTCAAACTGGACTGGTCAATTTAAGGCATCTTGATCTCAGTGGCAACAAACTGCAGCATGTAGACATGGCTCACTTTATTTACTTGCAAAATCTACAAACATTGTCACTGTCCAACAACCCGCTCACATCACTTTACACATATAATTCATCTTATACCTCACAAACAGCGCTAACAGTGATGGACTTGTCTAACACTACACTAACGGTTTTTGACTCCAAGGTCTTGTCAAAATTCTTACGCTTGCAGAAGATCAACTTATCTTTTACTGCCATTCAAGGTATTGGTCTTGGTGGTTTCAAGTCTACACCACGCTTAGCTGAATTGTACATGGATGGTAGTCCTGTAAAAACATTCCCTCATGACGTGTTTAAAGATCTGTTTTTTCTACATATCATATCAACAGTAAACTATAAACTCTGCTGTAAAGAAATACTTCCAGAAAAATTTGACACTGCCTTTTGTTATTCTCCCCAAAACGAAATTTCGTCGTGTAAAGATTTACTACACTCAGGAGTATACCGAGGGTTTCTCTGGCTGATCAGTTGTCTGTCAGTGACTGGTAACTTCTTTTGCTTCTTTATACGTTTGCATAAGTCGAAGACAACTTCTCTAAGTGGATTTAGTGTATTTGTCACCAATCTCACAATGGCTGATTTTCTGATGGGTGTCTACATTGTTATGATTGGAGTGGCTGATGGACTGTACCGTGGTAGATATCTCCATCATGATGACACATGGAAGAACAGTGTGACCTGTAAGCTGGCTGGGTTTCTGTGTCTGTTGTCCAGTGAAGTATCAGCGCTGAACATCTGGCTTATCACACTCGATCGATTTGTTGTTCTTCATTTTCCTTTCAGCTCCTTGCGATTCGAAAAAACGTCAGCAGTAGTGGCTTGTCTGCTGGTTTGGTTGGTTGGTTGGTTTCTTGCCATGTTGCCTTTACTTCCAATGACATCTCACTGGGAGTTTTACAGCCAGACAAGTATCTGTATTCCACTGCCAGTAACAACTCATGATTTCAAAGGAAGAGTTTACGCTTTCAGTATATTAATCGTTCTTAACTTTGTTCTGTTTTTGCTGATCTCTGCTGGCCAAGTCTTCATTTATTGGTCAATACAGAAGAATGCCATGGCAACCAACACAACCAAAGTGTCACATGACATGACCATAGCTCGGCGATTGATCAGTGTTGCTGTAACGGATTTCATGTGCTGGTTTCCTGTTGGATTGTGTGGAATGTTAGCACTGGGTGATATTCCAGTCCCTGGAGAAGTGAATGTGGCATTAGCTATCTTTGTATTGCCTTTAAATTCTGCTCTTAATCCCTTCATGTATACCTTCAACACACTCGCAGAAAAGCGGAGAAAATATAAAGAAGCTAAACTATTAGAATGGCTGGAATCCCACACTGATGTGATTGGTTGTTAACAGATGACGTAACAGATTACCTGGCTTATACACTACAGACAAGAAAACGATTTGTGTGTGTGTGTGTATGTGTGTGTGTGTGTGTGTGTGTGTGTGTGTGTGTGTGTGTGTGTGTGTGTGTGTGTGTGTGTGTGTGTGTGTGTGTGTGTGTGTGATCGTGTTTTGATTACTTAGTACATTCACAAAATATTAATACAATTTCTCTCAATTCATGACAATGACCAAATTGATATTATGTAAAAAAAAAAAAAGTGTTGTACGATCAACGTAAACATCATTTTGCAAAAAGTTCGAATCAAAACATGTACACAGACCTAAACGACATAATCCTCTAGTGTTGGCTATAAAACACGTTGACTATCAATGGTAGATACAATCCTCTACTGTCCACCACAATACACGATGACTGACCAATGGTAAATACAATCCTCTACTGTTGACCACAAAACATGTTCACCTACCAATGGTAGACACAGTTCTCTACTGTAGACCACAATACATGTTGACTGTCTTTGCCATCATTCGATGCTCAAGAATGATAATTGTTGTACACTAACATCTACAGCGTCGTTCTTCAGTGTTGATTGATTACATTGATTGTACACTGAAACACATCAGCTGTCTTGTTGTACACTGATACACATTTATTGTACATTGACACACACTGTTTTTACACTGACACACAATCGTTTGACATTGGCACATGATGATTGTACAGTGATACATAATAGCTGTACACTGACACACAGTGGTTGTACATTGAGACACGATGGTTATACACAAATACACAAAAGCTATACACCAATACAATGGTTGCACATTGACACACAGTAGTTGTACACTGACACACAAAGGTTGTGCAATGACACACAATAGCTGTACAGTGACAAACACTGGTTGTACACTGACACACACTCGTTGTGCATTGACACACAATACATATGCACTGACAAACACTTGTATACACTGACATACACTATTTGTACATTGACAAACGATGGTTGTACGCTGGCACACAACGGTTGTACATTGTCAACGTGATGACTGTACACTGGCACATAATAGTTGTAAACTGATACAATAGTTGTACAGTGCCAATCAATGGTTGCGTATTGACATGAGTAGCATTTTTTCAATGATGTGTTCTACATGTATTCTGACACACAATGGTTGCACACTGTCACACACTAACACAGCTGACAATACATTAATACGCAATGGTTGTACCCTTTCACACACTAATACAGTTGACATTACATTAACACACACTGTTGTATACTGACATGAGCAGTAGTTCTGCACTGAAAGGAACAAACTTTTCTCACATTGAAGACAGCAGCAGGGTAGTTTCAGTCTTTTTCTCAATTTTGTTGTATCTAGTGTTTGTTTGTTTGTAATCTTACGCTTGACAAAGGCTTGACAAAAATTTGCGCCTGTCTGGGTTTGTTGTATTAAATTCGCGTTCATATTCTTCTTTTGTGTTTTTTCTGGTTCCTGTATGTATGCATGTATGTATGTGGAGTACCATGCACAGTAGACCTTCAGCTTGGTGGTAAGGCTGAGTCCTATCTGTCCCCAGGCGTGCTTTCAGAGTCTTCCAATGTAATACTGGTCTTGGCGATCTTGTTCTTTATTTCCTCGTCTATGTTAACCACTCGTGAGAGTATACTGCCAAGATAGGTGAAATTATTTGTTGTCTGTAGGCTCTACGCCTTTACTGTGATGTGTTCTTCTGGATAGGGATTGCCAGGCAGCTGGTACATAACTTTGGTCTGTTTGGTGTTAATGGTGAGACCAAAGTTGTCACAGGCTTTTGAGAAGCAGTCCATTTCATGTTGCATCTTCTACTCTGTACAGGCACTTAGGACACATTCATCAGCAAACATAAAATCTCTGATCATGGTTTTCTTCAGCTTGGTAACAGCTTTTAAGCCCTTGGGGTTAAACAGGCCACCGTTGCTGAAGACATTAATGCCTGTCTCCTCTCTGATTGAGTTAGATTCTTTGAATAGACTTCAACACAGCAATGGTCAACCCAGAAAAACACAAAAACATAATTACAACGCGTATTTAACATGTCTAGTCTTGTTTTGTTATAAAACTAATACACGAACTAATTTTTTGTGTGTGTTTTTCTTGTTCATATTTGCTTGAACGCTGGTGGTCACTTTGATTCAGAGTACAGGAAAGGCCGTATCCATAATGCTTTAAGATAAGTTGAAGAACGTCTGAAACACAGAAAACTTGTTGACAGAGGTAAAGAATATCGTCATCTTGGATCAAGCTTCAAATCACATCAATGTCCATGAAGCAGACCACTGCACGTTCTCACTCGAGTCACTTACTGAAAGGTAGGTATATATTGGAGGTTCCCATATTGATCAGAACAGCTCCAGAGATTACAGCTTTTCAAGTCTTGTCTGTAAAGTGGTGGCTGGTGTTAAAGAGATGCTGAAAGCTGAGATGATTAAGGTAAATGCAGATTAGGATGAAACGTCTTTTCTTTCTTTTGTGTCTCCACATACATGTAGTTCCCATTCTGTGGGTGATCGATGGGCAGAAGACAACTCACATAACAGCTCTAGATTTACTACTCATTCCTTGTCTAATAGGCTTGGCCCAGTGAGGCAAAGAATGAAGGAGTTCGTCTAATTCATCAGACAGTATTAACATGGAATCTTGACGGCAGACTTGTGCCATCCATTTGTACCATGGTTTGAATCGTGACGGCAGGCAAGCGCTGTCGGAAAATGCCGTTTTTTTTATTTATAACATGAGCTGCATTCAAGGGAGAAAACTCCTGAAAGTCAAAGTATAATCATCTATATATCGATTGCTTCCCTTAGACCGTATCTAATCATCATACAGCCTTTGTTGTAACTAAGTTTCTGCAGTCAGTAAGCAGCGCTGTATTCACCTACTTTTTCACAATGGCGGCAAGGTGACTTCGGAATCAGCGTATGTTTTCTGTGCAAGAGGCGATCGATATCACCCAAGCTAAAGGATCTGATGATGAATTAGATCTTGTTGGTGAATTATCTGTCGAAGATAGGGATGATTTATTGAATTCAGATGACGAGTTTCGCTCTAAGTGGCATTGCTATGTGGTGAATCATGTGGTTCAAAACTTTTGTTCGGAATGCTGTTTGGATACCTTAATTGGAGTAATTTCTACATTCAAGTGGGAAATCAGCACACAAACTGTGAGTAGAATGTAATGTAGCAAGCTTCTGCCTTTCTTTTGCACTTTACTGTTTGTTTCTTTCTTGTTTGGTTATTTTTTAATATCTTTTTAAAAAATGGCCGTAAACGCGCGTTTTCAGGGGTAGACAAGCACTATTTGACTGCGACTCCATTGAGTTTTAAGGGCTCCTGCATCAGTACAATAAACACACAAGCTTCGTTCACCATAATCTGTCAGGTATCGCTTTGTATAACATCACTTCACCAACTTCAACACAGAACTATTCACCAGCAGTCTTGTCAAAAGAGTAGAAAGACATAATGAAACTGAATCCAACAAACAAGAATAACAATCCAAACACACCGGTCACTAAGGTGAAGTGGTTACATAATGGATAACTGACTTGAAGGTGGTCGTAGGTTTGAACACACTGTAGTTAAACAAAATCATTTAGGCATGTCTCTGCCCTGATGGGTCCTATCCAGAGTTGAACGTGCAGTGAACGTGCTGGGAAACTTTTGATTACACAAGGGAGTCTCATCCACCTGACGCATATGTCACTAAGAGTTTTGCTCAAATTGTTTGATTAAATTAACCCCACAAGCGTCAGTATCTCACAGGCCTGATTGACGCCAGCATATATTTGAGATAAGTGTAGAATACACCTGTGTCAAGCAGTGTCAGTCCTTGAAGGAACTCTATAGCATTATGATTAAAATCCCCATTGTTATGAAATCACTACTCATTACGGGATCATGACATTTATCACATATTTTGAGGCCCATCATGCCATGATCTCATGTTGATATCAATTTTAGTTTCGTCTATTGCTTCCATGCCTGAAGTAAAATCAACTTGAAGTCTTTGGTGTTGTTGGTTTATGGAGGCTGCTGGTGGAGAGTTGTAGTGATGGTCTTCTTACTGAGGGGCCTGCCACTCAGTCTCGCTCTGTGATTACTGTCGTCAGTACAGCAGGGCTTAGTAGGCAGTCACACGTCTAGTGTACACTTGTGTAATCTGTGAATGTGGAGAACTTCTCATAAGTTTTCAAATAAACCATTGCTAAGTTTGAATGTACATTTACTCTTGAAGTAGGTCTGCATATGAATTCATCATCGTAAATAACAATGACCCTATTTTAAGACAGTTTGTGAATAAAAATCCAGATGTGTCATGGGCATTGTAAACTTATGATTGGAGTCAAATGTTAGTCATACAGAAATTATGACAGAAAATTATCATTACAAATTGTTATTTATTCATTTATTTATTTATAGTGCATGATGATCGTAAAGAACTGAACAACTGCACTTGTGATTCTTGGCCGTCAAAGTAAAGGTCTATACAGTAACATCCACTGAACAATGTATTCAGTGTAACAAAGACTCACTTACTTTCTGGGTGGTTGGTGCTGAGGTCTGGTGTTTTAAAGTGCCGCTCACCCAAAGAAAAGTGATGTGATAGTGGAGCCTCTCCTTTCCAGGTGTAGTGATCGCCATGGGACCCCTGTCTGGCTTGTGCAGCAGGAGGTAGCTTGCATATGGCCTGTGCTATATACATTACTGTCTCAGCAACAAAAATGTTATAAATGGAACTAGACTGCAGTAATGTAGTACTGATAACGTGTGCCAAATTAACACTGGCTTTGATGGCTACTAGGTGCTGTTTGACAAAGTCAGTGGCAGATGGTGCAGAAAAGCGAAGAGAGAGACAGAGAGAGAGACAGAGAGAGAGAGAGAGACAGAGAGAGAGAGAGAGATGACAATTTGACGATTTCATAATTTAATGTCTGTAAAAGCATTCAACCCAAACAAACTGGGGGTCTGATTTCAAAATAATAATAACAGAAAATAAAAAAAATCTGTCACAGACATATCAACCAAGACATCATCATCACCATCATCATCATCATTATTGTTTTTCTTTTATTACTATCATTATCATTGTTATTGTTATCATACTATTGTTATTATTATTATTAACATTATTACTTTCATATTACTGTTGTTATTATTATTATTGTTGTTGTTGTTATTTACAATGGTGAATCGCAGCTGACTGTGCAGAGCCATTTCAGGTTTATAACTGCCTCACTGACGCTGAAGAAAAATCTGAAAAGGAAAAATAAGCACATACATATCAATGCATCTGCAACATATTCGTAGGATATGTCCTGGCGTTAACCGTTCCCCTCGATTTATCATCAGAGGTTAAAAAATAATAACCAAACCTGAATAAAATGTTTGATATAAATTGTAAACTAAAAGCAGCAGCCTAGATGACCTGAAATTGTTCCTGCTCCTCATAATTCCTCAGAGCCAAAAACATAGTTAATATATGTAGGCCTGCGTGATTATCAATCCTAATAGGAAGTATATAAGGCTTTGTAGAACATACACAGATGAATGGATTAGCAAACAGAAAATGGTTAGAAGAGATGATATATAGCAAAGAAACAAGATAGAAACAGACAGAGTGAAAGAAATTTTCTAGCACAGGAGTTCCAAAAGGAGATGATATTATTTATACTGAAGAAGCCCTGGCATCCCCACACAGGATAATTATGGCATAACGTCATGTTACATCATAAACCTAACAATAATATACAGCTTATTTAGCTGATCAAATCTACATTCTATCTCAACTAAACATGTATATAGTTTATCTACAAATATTAGAGGGTACATAAATGTGCACATGACCATGTAACATACACACGCATAAACACACACAATCCACACTCGTACGCACATACTATTCATAGGCAACTGCCTGAAATATGTTTTTAACATTTGTGCAAACTTCAATCCATTAAAATATGGAATAGTGCCGTGCTTCTGTCAAGATATATGAATAATAATTAACCGTTTATAACACACATTTCAAATAATATGTCCAGACAGACAACATATGTATTGTTGATGAAACTTTGCTTTTACATTTCAAAGCGTCAAAGACCAATTTTGCTAGAGGAAGAATAATAGTCATCATCTTCACCTAACAAGGAAAATGCTATGTTCATATAGATTGTTTGGTATTGCGAAATCCTTTCCTTCTTGGAACCAACACATTGAAAAGAGAAATGCACCTCATCCCCCGTGCCATTTTCAGAGAGAGAGAGAGTGTGTGTGTGTGTGTGTGAGAGAGAGAGAGAGTGAGTGAGAGAGGGATAGAGAGAGAGTGTGTGTGTGAGAGAGAGAGAGTGAGTGAGAGAGAGTGTGTGTGTGTGTGAGAGAGAGAGAGTGTGTGTGTGTGTGTGTGTGAGAGAGAGAGAGAGAGAGAGAGAGTGAGTAAGAGAGAGATAGAGAGTGAGACAGATCGACAGACAGACAGACAAACAGATAGACAGACAGAGAGACAGAGGGAGGGAGTAGCACAGAGATATATTTAGAAATGCACAGTGGTTTTTGAACAGAAAACATATCAGAAAGCAAACAGTGTTCGGTCACATAAAGACTACTGCTATTTCTCAACTGAAAACATTCTATTTTAAACTGATTTTAGAAACACATTGGAATAAGTGTTTAATCATCATACACTAAGAAAGTCACTCACATTGTGTGTGTGTGTTTTGTGTGTGTCTGTGTGTGTGTGTGTGTTTCATGTGTGTGTGTGTGTGTGTGTGTGTGTGTGTGTGTGTGTGTGTGTGTGTGTGTGTGTGTGTTGTTTGTTGTTGTTGTTGTTCTGCCCACAAAGATTGGGGAGGGGGAACTAACACACTGACACCATCATAATGACAGCACAACTCAAAACATTTGCTTGTGAGTCAATGCTCAGCCTCTCACTGTTCTACTGGAGTGCACACCCAACAACAACGTACATAAACACTATGTTCGTGACGAGTTAGTCTTAATAGATGTGGCGGCTGAGTCGATCAAATTGGCACGTGTCACGTGACCACGCCAGCAATCTATTTTTACAATGTCTTCAGTTTGTAACAACACCTCGTGGTTTTCCCATTCTCACAGACTGTGTTATGTCATAGCATGACTCACTGTCAGTAATAAGACATTGATGCCACTAGATCTGTAAAAGCTATATCTTAGGAGGTAAGAAATGAACATAAGATTTGGACAGGGAAATCTGCAAGAAACCTAGCACATTATGCATCAAGCACCATGCATTGTTTTCTTTTGTAATTTCGTAAGGACATTATTTCATGTGGGGTCAATCCCTAAGACAGTATGTCCCTATATGTGTCACAACAAAGTAACACACTGCTGATGGTTAGCACAGAAATGCCACCACTTCTACATCATGGGTTGGCGTAATGTTTGTAACGACCTGAAAGACGACATACTGGACTGGAATAAAAGCTATAATTATCACTTCAAATCATATTCACGTGTGAATCACAAACTGTTTTCTATTCCAACCAGCTAGTACAATGTTAGTGGCTTATATGTTTAGAGAGTATAACAATGACGGTGAGTGTCTGTTTTCTTGTCGCTAATACTCAGTATTGATTTTTGAATGAAGCGATTGTATCAGTCACACACATACTGTACGTCTGTGTATGTGTGCATGTTAAGACTATATCGTATGTGTTCAAAGTTAAGTTTGAAATACAGGTTTACTCTAGAAATAGGCTTCCTCATGAAGACCTCAGCATGAATACTCATGGCCCAATTCTGTATATATATATATATATATATATATATATATATATATATATATATATATATATATATATATATTAGTGCTTATTTTATTAGTGCTTATATTCAGACGTTGCTCATAGATGGATGCACAACTTCATTTAAAACGCTTTTTGTGTAATAGCTACCTGTAACAAATACACGTTTCAGATAAACTGTACACTTTTCAGGTAAACTATTCACAACTACAGTGTTCTTGAATTGAAAAAATGGAAAAAAAAGCCTCTATTGACTTTGAAAAGCAGCTTTCAGTACAACTGGTCTCTCATTATTATCACCCATCCACATTTAATTGGACCGTTTGTTCAGGGTGCCATAGAAAGTGATTCATCTCTAGTTACAGTGATCACATCACATAATCGTTTGGGGCCCTTTGGCTCAAACATTTCAAGCGATACAAGAGAAATCTGAACCTTCAGTGTTTTTCTGCTACTCTGTCAGAAGATGAGGTATCCATGTGTCAGCTACTTTTCTCATATCAACATCGCATTGCAGGATCCGTTCAACTGTGCCATATAAAACACCAAACGTTTTACTTATTTTACAAACTGAAATATTCGAATGCTCTTTAACTACATTCTTTACACGCTGAACACTTTGTTCATTCTGGGCATCACTTAGACATTCACATTAAAACTTATCTTTAAATCATTTTTCTCATTTAAAATTATCAGTCCAGCAGCAAACTGTCCTATATGACACACTCAGCAGTCAAATAGGACTGAATTATGATTAGATTAGATTGTCTCCAAGTTTGAGCTTTGTGAAGACATAACATCTGAGTTGAGCTTTGTGAAGACATAACATCTGAGTTGAGCTTTGTGAAGACATAACATCTGAGTTGAGCTTTGTGAAGACATAACATCTGAGTTGCTCAGTGAAGACATAACATCTGAGTTGCTCAGTGAAGACATAACATCTGAGTTGCTCAGTGAAGACATAACATCTGAGTTGCTCAGTGAAGACATAACATCTGAGTTGCTCAGTGAAGACATAGCATCTGAGTTGCTCAGTGAAGACATAACATCTGAGTTGCTCAGTGCTAAGATCCATTTTTTGGACACACAGAAGGTTACATTACATTTTCTAACTTTGTAAACTAATTATGCATTGTTATGATTTGGTGCATATCATTAGCGCAAGGCCTATATTTTATCTCAATATACGTTTAAAGTATTTACTGTAAACTGTTTAGAAATGGCAGCTTACCTGTTTATTTATATTCCGTGATATCAACCCAATTTTGATAGTTTCTGTATGGATCATTACACTTTATTTGTGCTAATCTTTTTTCTGTCCCATTTCACGTAACTTTAATGGCCACAAAAGCTGGGACAATTTTACAGTGTCATAATGATGCTATGGAATTCCATCTAGAACTGAAACTGTGGGCCTATGACGGGGCTGCATTATACACCTACGATCATAACATATCCTGGCATCAACCAGGCCAGCCCATTGGTCAAGAAATTGTAGCAACACCCTCCATGGCACATCCAATAAGTGGATGAGAATTGACTATGTAATCTCAATCTTCCCAGTAAGCCTATATCACACTCACCTCTAGGTAGCGGTCTGTGTGGACCAAAAATCCCACAATAATTTGAAATCACGATCTTCCAGTCAGTTGTCCCTTGCGCCAATTACTACAAACCAACCACTGATTCAATATACAACACATGTCACATGGCCATTACAGTCAGGATCTTTACAATAACGTTAACAGGGCAGTGTGTTCATTATAACTGATGGTGATTTACTTACTGTCTTCCATCCACCTGTACCAAACGGTTTTGTGGGGGAGATCAAGCTTTGATCTGCAGCTAGAAGAAAAACTTGGTGTGGAATCATGTTGAAGATATGGAATGACTTGCGTTCCATTTGTCCTGCACTGCAATGATTTCTCTCTGATGTTGAAGCAGCTTTGACATCTGATATTGTAGGCTCAAAGAGCTGGCTGACTAACTGGTATCCTGGTAAGATGCTCCAACCCCTTGATCCACTGTTGTGTGATACATGTATAATGGTTGATAAGTGTTGTTCCAACCATCTCTTGGATCTGATTATTTCTAATCATGTCGCTTCATGTCTTGCCTGTTGCTCATCTGAAACATCTCATCGTGCACATGTTGATCTACCTTTCAAGTGTTTTGTTAAAGTCTAGCTCTGGTACTGGCAAATCATGTTGGATACCAAGACTGTGCAGCTATGCCTGAGCTTTGTTTCAATAAAAAATTGTATATGTTTTAGAAGATGGAAACACACAATTACTTAACTGCAATACTTATTTTACAATAATCACAATTATCATGCACAAACTTATTTATAGTATGAGAAACAGATGATGTTTTATTAATAATTAATAAGAATACCCTGGGGTGCACATTGGGACCCAGAGCATTAATGCGCTGCCTGTCTCGGGACGATCACATCTGAAGCTACTGACGCCACTCGACAGCCATCTCATCAATGAGAGGGGGGAGAGGGTGGGTTGTCCATTCGGACTCTGTCATCAATCACCCTGCCCACAAACTGAATGGCAAGTTGCAGAGATGACAAACCCCGGGACACAGCCAAACAATGTGGCCAAGACCAGGCTAAGACTGTGCAGATATGTCTGACCTTTCTTTCCAGTCACTGGACCAAGAGACACTGTTTAATATATCGTGACAAACTTTGTTTTTATAGAACTAGTCCATACACACAGATCCACACCAGCTTTGTGACATACCAAAGCTACATATCAGAATGACGTATCTATCTAGATGCTTTACTGGCAGGTAGCTCTCAATACGTTAAACTGTATCCATGACATTGTTAAGTACACATGTTACTCAAACAATAAGCATTTCTTCTGGCAATATGGGCTCTGTAGATCAGATGACTTTAACAGAGAATCCCGATATCATTATACGACTGAACAACTAGCACATTGCGTGATCTTGTAGACATGCCGACAAATGGGTAGCGTGTTTGATTTGACAGATGCGTTGACTGTTTGGAAAATCAAGTTTCAATTCATAAAGAAATTGTGGCTGTGTTTATTATATGATTGAAGCAAACTTTTAAAAAAAAGACAGATATCTGACGTGTCTCACTTCAGGTTCAGTTTATTATACAGAGTTACAGTTCTCAGATGATTTTGTATGAGCCGTACCATGAAAGTCACTTTATGTGGAATGTCCAAAATATATTTGCAGATGAAATAAGTTTGCTCATAGAATGTGTGCTGACGATGTTTTAATATTCTACATTACCTCTACGTTAAGTTTTGAAAAACATGTCATATGTTTATCACTGGTGGAAACTCAGTGCATAACAATACACGTCTTCTTGTGGTTCCACTCAGCACAAACTCCCAGCCATACCCAGGTAAGCACTTATGAGTGTTATCATCAAACCAGTGGAGAAACCTTTCTACTGGTGGCAATCCACTGAAATAGGTTACTTATCCACTATCATGACACGAAGACAAAATCACAGATCAGTTTAGTTTTGTTTACGTTTTATTTGAAAAAAGTACACATGCAAGGTCACATGATTAGTTCAACTTTCTGTCTGTCTGTGTGTGTGTGTGTGTGTGTGTGTGTGTGTGTGTGTGTGTGTGTGTATGTGTGTGTGTGTGTATTTGTGTGTGTGTGTCCATGCGTGTGCATTTGTGTGTGTGTGTGTCTGTGTGTGTTTTTCTGTGTGTTCGTGTGTGTGTGTGTGCGTGTATGTGTGAGTATCTGTGTGTTTGAGTGTGCGTGTGTGTATATTTGTTTGTGACTGTGCGTGTGTATTTGTGTGCATGTGTGAGTGTGTGCTTATAAGTGTGTGTATGCATGTGTTTTGTGTGTGTGATTGTGTGTTGTGTGTATGCATGTAAGTGTGTGTTGTGTATGTGTATATATATGCATACATATATATAAAAATATATATATATATTCATACAATTATATATAGAGATACATGTATGTATACACACACACACACACACACACACACACACACACACACACACACACACACACATACATATATATATATATATATATATATATTTGTCTGTCTGTCTGTCTCTCTATTTACAATATATATACATATATATGTATAATGTATGCGTATATATATACTTATACATACATATATGCATATATATATATGTGTGTGTGTGTGCGCGCGCATGTGTGTGTGTGTGTGTGTGTGTGTGTGTGTGTGTGTATGAAATACACTAGACTAGCCATATCACATGTCTGTATGTCACACACACAAGACCTCACTGTGTATGTGTCTGTCACAGACAGCAGATGGACATAACAACACTTTTCAAAGATCACTTGAAAATCACACATCACGTTGATCAAAACTTAGAACAAACGTCAGTTCAGTCGATGAATCTTTTAAGAATGTTGAACTTTTAACTCTGAACAAATATCAGTCCACATATTATTTAAAAATGTTAATAGTGTGTCCTAACTGTTCAGCCACAGTGACATCTGAATCATTCACAACAGGCCCGTTCTCATTAATCGTTTCTTAATGATTAATCTTCGGTGTCTTTCTTTCTATGCTTGGCACAGCAAGGACTAGCTCAGAAACGTACATCTGAACAACTAAACATAATATTCAAGATCTCACCTATATAAACAGTGAGCAAAGTAGACGTACAGCAGGCATCACCACTATGGCTTTACCATAAATTACTTACCTGTGGTGGTAGTCTGTGAAAATGGTAGTGGTGGTTGATGTGGTGATGGTGGGGTTGATAAAAGTTTGTTTTGCTTTGATTTGTTTCGAACACCGGTTGCAGAAACGATAAATCTCAATTTAAATAAACGCAATAAATCTTGGTTTTCTTCGAGGCTTGTCAATGTTTATGATGTTAGAAATCACGAGTTTTCTTGGTTAGATGGTAATAAATCATTTGAAAACAGCGGGATGTCGTGTCACTTGATCTTTGTGAGAGATATATATGTTGAACGAAAACAGCTCTTGTACTGTTGGTAATGACATCAACCAGTGAGTTCAGAATGGTTGTTTATTTGTCGTATTGATCGATGTTCGACTCTTACTGTGTACATCAAAGTTCCAACAGAACTTACCTTTCGTTTCATAGTCCAACTTTCTGAGTTACGTGATGATCTTGTTAAATGTTGTACAAAACAGGCGCAGGTGACTATTGACAGTAGCTACACTCTATTGTTTTGTTAAATCTATCAGTGGAGCACAGACTGTGATGTCTTACATCAAGAAATGTGTTTGTCTCACTCCAAGTGATAACAAGTGTTCCCAGAATTATACGTTAGAGCTTGACACTGTACCTGGAAGATATTGATTAACGATGTCACAGATGTCCTTTCTGTACAAACACCTTTCTAAAGATACAATAGAAATAACGAAATGCACAAGACCAAATTAGATAAGAGCTTAAACACTGAACTAGCATCAATTTCTGTGCTGGCTGAAGCTAGATATACTTAATCACTGGTAGCATCTATATAGCTATCTATGTACAGACGCTATCAGAGTTTAGGCAATCCAGAATCAAGACTATACCTACCCAGTAAACATTAATAGATGAAGCAAAGCCAGGCCATTCAGAATCAAATCCATATCTACCCAGGAAACTATGCTCATCATCATCATCCTGTGCCCTGCCGCATGGCGTTGGTGATCATGGCCCTCCATATGAATCTATACCCTGTCACTACAAGCACATTTTCCACCCGCTCTGTCCCCAGCCACCCTGCAAGTTTGTCAAACATTTTCTCCCTGGGTCCACCTGGCACTCTACTCCACTCCAGCTTTACTGCTGTGACCAGGAGCTTCAATTCCCCTTTTCTTATAAAAAATGACCCACACATGTTGTTTGAAATTAAATTACACTAAGTAGCCAGTTAGTGTGTTGAAGTAGTCAGCGCAATGTGATGGTGTGGGTTCAAACCACCTTACTCCAAAAATGTTTTTCGAAAATTTTCTGACCCAGCTGGCGTCCTACCAGAAATGAAGGTATTCTGGGGATGTTAAGAAGATTGCTGTCACACAGCTGAGCCTCATCTACTTTACAGATGCATTATTGAGGGTGGGTTGTATAGCTCAAGTGTAGTTGACGCCAGGATATACACTAAACGCAAGTGTAAAGTTCACCCAGTCATTAATTAAGTCTCAATCCCAAATGGAGCTCCCAAATTTCGTCTTTGTCACCCCCATTCTCATGACCATAGCATTGTGAAAAATTTTCATAGGTTCTGTAGCCCTTCATGCTTTGCTGTCATGGTGATCTCAGGTTTGATGGTTTAGGTGGTGAGTTGGACACAAAATGAGCAGCACAAGTATAGCAACACAGAATCTATAAGTGGATGGTTAGGAAACTAGATAGATCGATAAAACAAATCAAACCAAACCAAACAAACATAAACTGAGAGAAAGTAAAACTGACCTAACAGAAAAATTCAACAGCAGTGGTGACATGGTTACAGCAAAGAAATAAGCACTGGGAGATTGGGGTTCAAACCACATCATTACAGATTATCGTGGAATTTCCTTGCCATTCAACCAAGAATTGAGAGTGTAATGGACATAATGAAGAGCCTGGGACGACAATCGTCAATATACATGTATACCACCTACCTCTTTACCTTACATGTTGCTATAATACTAAACACAGAATAGCACCAATAACCGCTAACGAATAGCGCAGATCAACTTGGCATAGAGAGAGGTCGTCACTACAACATTCCTAGACAACAAATGCAATATAAAAGCTTCAGAATCGTAGAAAATGAATATAGGTTTTTAGATAACTGATCGCTTACAGACCCAATAAACAACCAACTGTAAGACCTGACAGACAGCAAACTGTAAGACCTGACAGACAGCAAACTATAAGACCTGACAGACAGCAAACTGTAAGACCTGACAGACAGCAAACTGTAAGACCTGACAAACAGATGACAAACTGTAAGACTTGACAAACAGACAACAAACTGTAAGACCTGACAAACAGACAGCAAACTGTAAGACCTGACAAACAGACAGCAAACTGTAAGACCTGACAAACAGACAGGGAACTGTCATACCTGAGAAAAAAGCAATGAACTGTAAGACCATATTTGGGATCATCCCTATCTTAGGATAGAACCCATGCAACAGAAATCCACGTTAAGATCGCCACAGCCACTGCAGCACTGGCCAGAATCAGCATGGTGTAGAATAGCGATATAAGCTTCCTGCTCAGTACAGGTTCCTTAGATCTCTAGTGCTGAGCGCTCTAATGTATAGGTGGGAATAATGGATATTGCTGGCAGAGTCAGAAGACAAATTCAGGTGGTTTGGTCATGTCACATGGCATGCCAGTCTATGCAAGACCATCATGTATGGCACCGTCAAGGCAGAGGGCAGACAAGGGAGACAACAGAACAGCTTGTATGACAACTAAAAGAACAGAATGATATAGCTCTGCCAGAACTTTTGTGCAGACCAAACACAGACCATAAGCATGGAGCAGGACTTCAGCTTCTTCTGTCTTCAAGTCCTCATGATGACGTCAGCAGTCAAGGGAAACGTAACGTATCAACCACACAGACAGATTTATCCTGACTTGTAAAATCACAAAACACTCCAAATGGTGGTTGTGATAGTGATGGAGGAAGACATGGCTTGACCCTCATCGTTGATGTTTCTTACGTTATTGGTCACAACACGTCTTTCCTGTAGACATACGTCTGTGTCTGCTTGTGTTGTGATGGCTGCAACATCAGGTATCAGAAAGTTTTGCAGACATTTTGGGCATTTTGATCTTACACTTCAACTGGGAGGGATGAAACATTTACTACCTGACATAATAAAGGTAAACACTTCTTAACTGGTAAATATTTCTGTTTGTTTTAACTGCATCCAAACAGAGTAGGAGCCATGACACTAACATAGTGCTGAGTACTGACGTTGCAGCGCCATGTATCATGGGCCTTTCATTTCACAAGTAACCAAGCTTTTCAAGTCGATCTATGTTACATATCCAAGCGCGACAACAATTGCATTTGCTGCCCTATTCCTTAATTTGCTGAGGCCAACACAGTTCCACTTTACTTCCACTGTTGAACATATTAAACAACGTGCCTATTGAAGACAACAATATCTCACTAAAAGACTTAGAGAGCGATGCTTACTGTGAAGACATGACATGGCTTCTGTACTAACTTCAACACCTTTTAGGATATGTAGTGTGGGTCGACAGTCATTGTTGTCAGTGGTTGGTTTAATGTACTGATTCTTTTGGTCAGAGCAGACATTTCCACGCATCACACAGATATAGACAATACCCTTATCAACAGCTCTGACGGTCTGTTGAGTATCAGTGATATTTGTCCAGGTGTAGAATATCTCTTAAACAAAACTAACGTTACAATCCAGCAGGCCAACGTACCATACTGTCTTTCGTCTTACTTTCCAAAAGTTACAGCAAATATTAGAGTGGTTTATGGGATGTGTGATCATTCCACTGTTTACTGTCGTTTGCATATAGAAGTGCCACAAGGCATGTTGGCACGTGTTTATGTAAAAAGGCTAGCTTATTGGTGTGACTCCAGTCCATGGGAAGTAGAGGCGTGTTATCGCAGCAATTGTATGTATCACTATTTGTCATGCAGCAAACATTCACTTAAAAAAATCGTCACTGAATCAAATACAAATCATGTGTTTGTTTTTATACCAAAACGTTACTGACGTCAACATTCGCATAGAAGCAATTAATAATAATAATAATAATGTTTATTTGTATAGCGCATATTCCATATAAAAACATGCTCACCAGCGCTTTACATTTCGCAAGAAAGGCAAAAGGTGATAAAAAATGTTCACAATTACATACACAATAAGATAACAACAAACATTAAAGCTATACAAGTAAGAAGACACATAAGAAACCACAGAATATTAAAATTTAAACACCGACTTATGTAATGAAGAAAGATTAACAGATTTTTCATATGAATAAAGAGGCATACTGTGTTTATATATTGCTGCGTGTGTGTGCTTGCGTACGTGTGTGTGTGCGTGCGTGTGCGTTGCTGTGCGCGTGTGTTTGTAAGAATGTGTGTGTGTGTGTGTGTGTGTGTGTGTGAGAGAGAGAGAGTGTGTGTGTGTGTGTGTGTGTGTGCGTGTGCTATGTTTGCATGCGTGTGTGTGTGTTTATGCATGCAATAGTTGTACATAAAATTATAATCAATATTTTGAATGAAGATAAAAACAGAAAAATTCTAATCCATATACAGGAAAAACATTACAACTTCAGTATTACAGCATTAATACCTTGACAATCAAAATTCCTCACAAATTATGAACTATTCGCATATCATACATCACAATTTACATACAAACAAAGATTTGAAAAAGTTTCTTAAAGTATTTCAGTCTCTTTCCCACTCAATTTCTCCCCTATCCCTTCCTCAGCTGTACACATACAGTGATACACACACATGCTCACTCAAGCACACACACACACTCACACACACACACACACACACACACACACACACACACACACACACACACACACACACACACACACACACACACATACACACATGCACGCACACACACACCTTGCTCTATAGGCCCTTATACAAAATACTGTTATACAGGCAGGAGAGATTAGTCTGATGACAGACTTGCAAACTAAGGCTCTTCAGGTTAGATGAGTTTGAAAGAGGTGGGTTTTCAGGTGCCGTTTGAAGGTTGAGAAACACTTAGTTTTTCTGAGAGACAGTGGTAGAGAGTTCCATACATTTGGGCCAAAGACAGAGAAAGATTTTTTTTCCAAAGGTGTCTAGAGAGAAGCGAGGAACAGTCCAACAGTGAGGTGTCAGAAGAGCGGAGCGTTCGAGAAGGTTTGTAACCCTGCAGGAGGTTGGCAAGATAGGATGGCATGTTCTCGTGATAGATACACTGAAAGCAGAGACAGGCAACTTTATATTGAATCCTAGCCTTTACCGGGAGCCAATGAAGTGTTCTAAGCAGAGATTTTGCACTCTCACGCCTGGGCTTGCGGAGAACAAGGCGAGCCGCGTAGTTCTGTATGCGCTGAAGTTTAGATAGTTGATTGTCATGGAGACCTGCGAATAGAGAGTTACAATAGTCCAGTCTAGATAGTATGAAAGAGACAGCAAGCTTGTTGGTAGCATCAGTGGAAAGGAAGGAGCGAATCTTACCAATTCTGCGTAGCTGATAGTACAGAGTACGGCACAACTGTTTGACATGGGCTTCCATAGACAGTGTTTCATCCAGATAGAAGCCAAGGTTTCTAACAGTTTGTGAGAAAGATACATCACAACCAGAGATAGACATGGGGGCATGAGTAACCTGATTGACCTTTGACTTAGTACCAGTAACAATAAGCTCAGTTTTATCATCATTCATCTTCAGCTTGTTTTCACTCATCCACTTGGAGACATCCTCTATACAATCTCTCAGACTGCACGCAAGAGCGTCAAAATCTGATGGGGCAGAGGAGCTATGCAGCTGTGAGTCATCCGCAAAGAAGTGGTATGAGTGACCTGACTGATGAATGATAGCGCTGAGAGGTTGTGTATACATAGTGAACAGGACAGGTCCCAAGACAGAACCTTGTGGGACACCACATTTCAGCACAGATGGATTTGATTTGTGGCCAATGACAACCGACTGCTCATGGTTTTATCTTAAGATTTACATCAGCACATTCAGGGTATGTGATAATACCAAGTTTGACATCCTCTCCCAGTTCACCCTCCATTAACATTTATGAAGAACTGAAAGCTCCTCCTGGATGGGTCATCATGATCAGTTTTCAGACAATCAGCCAGGATTACAAGTACAATCCATGTTTCGAATTGTTTTACACAGAGCTAGACACACATCATCAAAGACGTACGCAAGTGTGCGGTAAATATGACATAACTTCAAAAGTATTCGCAACATCATGTATTCGTATTCACTGTAATGTCAAACAATATTTAGCATATCAGATATGGGCTTTTTCTTTCTATTCTAAACACGACCAACCTCAAAAGCTACTCACTGGGTTGTTTAACTGTTCTGTAGTTAACTATTTCAAGTTCCAGCACCACCTGGACTGTAACCTGAAGACAGAGTGTCATGGTGGACAGGATGAAACAGAACACTGTCCTTTTAGCAGTCCTGATTGTCAGGGTTTGGTGGCTTCACGTAATAAATGTTTTCACTATGTTAGATTTAACAGACAAGTGCCTAGAATAATAGCGGCCAACATGTGTCTAAAAATGGGTGGAAACGTGATTTCATTAAAAACAAGAAAGGAACAAGAGAACTTTCGACATATCTTTAAAAGAAAAGATCACTTCTCAGTAATAGTAGGAAACTCAGGTTGGGATTCTGTACCTTTTGTGTACAGAAAGTTTCGTAAATGGTTTGACAAATACTTTAATATACAACATAGCTCACTTCTTGTTAGACACATATATTTCACAGGCGAATCTCTTGACTATAATGAATATAGATATGGCCTTAGACTATTGGACGTGTACCAAGGCGTGTGTCCCTGAAGTAGTGTGTGAAACACAATCACAGTCAGAAAGTAAGGTTATAGTCCAGACAGTTGAGTTTCCTTGCTTACATCCACCTCTATCTACCATAACACAAACACAACAGAACTTGTTTGAGTGTCCAGGTTGTGTGATACACTCAGGTTTATCTTGTGATTCAAACAGTTATTGTGGAAGGGCTATATATTTACAACATTGTGTGTTACTGGATATGAGTGCTAAAGACAACGCTGAAAGAAAAAGCGCTGCTTATACTTTTGCTATGTTTATCTGTGATGATGACATAACAACAATACCATACAGTCTAGTGTGTGACTTCAGACTTGACTGTCCAGATAAGAGTGATGAATCATTCTGTGAACATCCTGTCTGTGACGGCATTTTATGCTCCAATGGTCAGTGTGCACTGCAAACTCAAGTTTGTAATGGACACTCAGATTGTCTGGACGATTCTGATGAAATCAACTGTGACAAATATATATTTTTCCACACAGAGTCAGACAAAACGCAACAACTGTTCATCAACTTGGATGGTGCAGGCTACTTTACTCAGCAGACCATGAAATCTGGGGACTCGTGTCCTGACACTCATTATCGTTGTACAGAAGATTGGTTGTACTGTCTCCCTGTCTATACACGTTGTAACGGATTTTCTGACTGTACTTATGGAGAAGATGAACAAGAGTGTGAGATGGTGTCATGTCCTGGTTTCTACCAGTGTCGAAGTTCCAGTGTCTGTGTGCATTTAGATCATCTCTGTGATGGCTGGGGTCAATGCCCACAACGTGACGATGAATGGTTCTGTGATATGACCTGTCCTGAGGACTGTCTGTGTCAAGGTTATTCTTTCATGTGTCCTCAGCCTTTCTCTGCTGATTTATTTGATCAGTTACGTTATCTAGACGTCAAAGGCTCAAAAATGACACTGGCTAATTTCAGTACTAACGTATATCTCATCCGTCTTAGTCTGTCACATTCATCCTTACTTGATGTGCACAGTGTCAATCTTTCAAACCTGCAGTTTCTCGATTTGACTAGAAACAAATTAAGAAATATCAATATGGATGTGTTGTTTGGACTATCAAATTTAAAGGTTTTGATCTTGGCAAACAACCCATTGTTTTTGTTGACAAGTAAACCATTCACCGTACATTATGCTCTGAGTAAAATTGATTTATCAAGAACACGTTTAAAAATGTTTGGCAATACATTGTTCATGTACTTACCTAGGCTTAGACATTTGAATCTGTCTTTTTCTGCCATTGAAACAATCAAATCAATGGACGTTAAAATGGTTCCACAACTGAATGAATTAGACGTAGAGGGCAATCCAATTACTAGTTTTCGTTTTGACGCATTGTCAGGATTAAGTGATTTAAAAAGTATCTTTTCGTCCAACTTTAGACTTTGTTGTGAGACATTACTTCTCAAAGAGTCAAGAAAAACAAAGTGCCTGTCACCTCTACCTGTGTTTTCTTCATGTAAATACCTGTTACCAACTGATGTGTCCATTATTTTCTCTTGGCTGGCTAGTATATTTGCCATTTTGGGTAATGGTGTTTGCTTCATAATTCCCTTTGTTGTAAAGAAAACATTTGAACGCAATTTTGTTTTGCTTCTTGTTCATTTCCAGATTGCTAATGTGATAATGGGAGTTCAAACAGCTATCGTTATAGTGGCCAATCGAATATTCCATGGTAATTATATTTATCATGAAAATACTTGGACCAAGACTGTGACTTGCAAGACAGCTTCTTTTCTGTCCATTATGTCCAGTGAGGTATCAGTTCTAATCATGTGGTTTTATCACATTAGATCATGTGATCATCCTGTGCTTCCCTTTGACCAGACGGAGATGCAGTCGACGTTCAACAGCTGCAGTTTGTGTTGTAACTTTGTTTGTTGCAAGTGTGTTGGCAGTGGTTCCTTTTATTCCTGGACTGTCACACTGGGGCCTTGATGGTCAGTCTGGTCTGTGTCGTCTGGCGCCGTTTGATTGTTACAATTGTAATCAACAGTTCAGATGGTTCACAATTACTGTGATATTCAACTTTATCTTGTGCATAGCAGTAGTTAATGGCTGTGTCATTATTCACAACGGAATACCAAAATACCAAGTTGCCATGGATCCTACCAAGAGATCACTTTATTCTTCAGCAAATCTGATAATAAAAGTGGCTGTGACAGGCTCCATTTGTTGGTTATCATTTGGCCTGACCAGTGTGATGACTTTGTGTGGTGTTGCTGTATCAGACAAGGCCCACGTTGCTATGGTTGTGTACATGTTACCATTCAACTCTGCATTCAGCCCACTGCTGTACCTATGGAATATTGTAGCACAGGGACGACAACAAGCACAAGAAGAGAAGGTATTACACATATTGAAATCACGACTTTCCTTACCAGTGAAAACATATACCTAAAAAAGGAATATGTATTGTAAAAATACTAAAGTTGTGGCCAGCTCATGTGTTTATGTACAGGCTTAAGGCTGGTGCCAAGATCACCATCACGTGGCATCTGTGACATAATTACATATAGAAGTCATTCTGAGCGTGGAGACATCCTCTTGTGAAACTGAAGCTGAAACTGATAATGCGTCCGTCATTTTAAGGAGAATTTTCAGAATTGATAGACATACATAAGTGTGTGTGTCTCCTTATATAATATATATATATATATATATATATATATATATAATATATGTGTGTGTGTGTGTGTGTGTGTGTGTGTGTGTGTATGTGTGTGTGTGTGTGTGTGTTTGTTTGTGCGTGTGAGTCTGTGTGTGTTTCTGTGTATGTGACTCTGGGGTGTGTGGTGTGTGTGTGTGTGTGTGTGTGGTGTGTGTGTGTGTGTGTGTGTGTGTGTGTGTGTATGTGTGTGTGTATGTGTGTGTGTGAGAGGGAGAGAGAGAGACAGAGAGACATCTTCCACCCTCTTTTTCTTCAGCCACTCTGCAAGTCCGTCCAATATCCTCTCCCTGGCCTATAAATGTTGCCTGTCTTTATATATATATATATACAACACACACTTATGTATGTCTATCAATTCTGAAAATTCTCCTTATATATATATATATAATATATAATATATATATATATATTTATGTGTGTGTGTGTGTGGGGTGTGTGTGTGTGTGTGTGTGTGTGTGTGTGTTTGTTTGTTTGTTTGTGCGTGTGAGTCTGTGTGTGTGTTTCTGTGTATGTGACTCTGCGTGTGTGTGTGTATGTGTGAGAGAGAGAGAGAGACAGAGAGAGAGAGAGACAGAGACAGAGGAGACAGAGACAGAGACAGAGACACACACACACACACACACACACACAGGGGGAGATACAGACAGACAGACAGAGACAGAGAGAGAAAGAGAGAGAAAGAAAGAGACAGATGGAGAGACAGACAGACAGAGACAAAGAGACAGAGATTGAGAGAGAGAGAGTGAGTGTGTGTGTATTTGTGTGCGTGTGTGGACAATTTCCTACAAAATCAGTACATTATGCTACAAGTGTATTGATGATACTGCACCTATTTATCTTTGTGTCCACCTCTGAATGTAGACCCATGTCTGACCTCTTTGTTCTGCTTCTGATACTGTCTGTTTACACATTCCTTGATACAGATGTGCCAGTCAGTGACCACTCTTTTTCTGTGTCTGGTTTCATCATCATCATCAGGTGCCTTGCCACATGGCGTTGGTGATCATGGCTTTCCATCTGTTTCTATCCCTTGTTGCTTCAAGCACATCTTCCACCCTCTTTTTCTTCAGCCACTCTGCAAGTCCGTCCAATATCCTCTCCCTGGGTCTACCTGGTGCTCTCTTTCCCTCCAGCTTTCCTGTTGTGACCAGGTGCTCCAATTCCCCTTTCCTCATAAAATGGCCTATAAATGTTGCCTGTCTTTTCCTGATCTTCCATCTTCGTGTGTCTGCCTCCATCAAGACTGTCTCGTTTGTTTCTTTTTCTGTCCATGGAACTCTCAACATTCTTCTTAGAAGCCACATCTCGGCTGCCTCAATCTTGTTCTGGCTTTGCTTGTTGACTGTCCACGCCTCACAACCGTATTACAGTATTGGTTCTATGTAACGTTCATGAACTCTTTTCCTGATGTTAATTGATAGGCATTTGTTGGTAAGAATGCTTGTCATCTTCTTGAATGCTGTTTTGGCTTGGCCGATTCTGCTGGCAATTTCTGATGTGCATCTGTCGTCTGGTGAAATGATATTTAGACTTATCAAACTGTCTGAAGGTTGTGCAGTTTACTGTTACTTTGCATGACGGGATTTCATGTTTTTTACTGATCACCAGTCTTCCTGCTGTTTAGTTCCAACCTCTTACCTTTGCTTTCTATTTCTAGTATATTCACAAGGTTTTGTAGGTCCCTTTCATTTTCTGCAATTAGCACGGTGTCATCTGCGTATCGAATGTTGTTTATCATTTTTCCTCCAATGTTTAATCCAGGGTCTTCCTCTACGTTTCTTATGATGTTTTCGCTGTAAAGTGAAAACAGATCTGGTGACAAAACACAACCTTTTCTGACTCCTCTTTTGATATTTTGGAGAGACCTTATATCGCTTTCTATTCTCATTGCAGCTGTTTGTTCCCAATACATATTTATGATTTTCATAGATCTTTTCCATCAATATTGAGTCTTTCTAGTTGGTTGATCAATTCTTCATGTCTTACCCAATCGAAAGCCTTGGTATAATCAACAAAGCACAAATATAAATCCTTATTCATCTCAATTGACCTCTCTATGATAGTTCTTAGGATGTATATGGCATTAATAGTTCCTTTCCCTTCCACAAATCCACACTGTTCTTCTGCTATTTCTCTTTTGATTCTATTCCTTGTCCTCATCATTATTATTCTTAATAGGATTTTTGTTACATGACTCATCAAGCTAATTGTGCAATGGAGTTCGCATTCTATAGCCCCTGTTTTCTTTGGAAGTGCAATGAAAATTGATTTTGACATATCTTTGGGGATTTTTCCAGTCTCATAAATTTCATTTAGGAGGACTGTTATTTTTTCAATACCAAATTCCTCTGGGGTTTCAATGTTGTCTGGTCCTGGGGCTTTTCCTGGTTTCATCTTTTTCAGTGTTGCTCTAACTTCATCTTTCATTATGGATGGTCCTTCAACGGTCTTTCTTGTAATGTGTTCTTCGTTTCTGTCATCTTCAAAAAGGTCTTTAATGTAGCCTACTCTCCCCATCTGTCTAATATTTTGTCTTTGTCCATGATAAGGTGCCATCTTTCGGTTTTAAGCAACCAGTTGATGTGCATGTATTTTTCCTTTGGACAATTTCTTCAGTTCGTCTGTCCATAATCTGAGGATGTGTTTGTGTCGGTTTTCTATTTCTTTGCATTTTGTTTTCAGCCAAGCTTCCTTAGCTTCATTGGACCTATTCCTGATTTCTTTGTTTATCTTCCTGTATATCTCCTCGTTTCTCTTTGCCATCCTTCGTTCCTCCATCAAGCCTAGAATTTCTTTTGTCATCCAGTTCTGGTTTGCTTTTCTATCTACTTTAGTGATTTCTTCACAAGCTTCATTTATCAAATTTCTCAACTTTGTTCCTCACTGTCATCAATGTCTTCCAGAGAACTGAATTTGTTTTGAACATGTAGGCCCTATGTTAAATTTTTCACGTATCACTTTATCTGTCTTTAAGAGTCCAAGATTTAGTGTCTGGTCTATACAACCCAAATGAGCTTCTCCTATCCATTCGGCAGTTATAAACTCTGTCGTACTTGAAACCATACTTGAAGACATGTCTTTTTATCCAGCAGTGATTTCCTCCTGTACGTGTCCACCTTTTTGTCCTACTCCCCTCCTGTCCTCCCCCTCCTGGTCTGTGGGCGTTTTGTATCCTTGAGTTTTGATCATTGTGAGTGAATGTTTGATGAATGATGAGAGTGTGTGCCTTGATTTGATTTAAGATTTGATTTGATTTAGTGTGATGATCTGGAGCTGTAAAAAGTCATTACATTGTTATTAAAATTATTATTATTATTATTATCATTATTAGTAGTAGTAGTAGTACTACTTTTATTTATTATTATTATTATTATTGTCATTATTGTTGTTGTTACTGTTGTTCTTCTTCTTCTTGTTTTGTTGTTTTGTCATCAATATTATCATGGTTACCATTACCATATAGTACAGTTTCTTATTATGTTCAAAATATACTCCATTCCCATCCACCCCCAACCCCAGATTCCATTTTATTCTTTTTATCAAATGTCTAAAACAAAAACGTTGTGAATAGACATTTAAAGAAATAACGAACGAACACACACATACACACACACATACACACACACACACACACACACACACACACACACACACACACACACACACACACACACACACACACACAACACACACACACACACACACACCTTGCTCAGGGTCAGGAAATGTTTTAAATGAAAGTTTGCATGGTGTCAATATCAGACAGAACGACCATTATAGCGGTGGTTCAGTGATGGTATGAGCGGGATTTAGTCCACACCACAGAACGCCATTTCATCATATAGAGGACAGTGTGAAATACATCATTTACAGAATTCTTTAGTATTTACCTTACATAATAAAGTGAATATGGTTAGAATACTCTACGCATTTCTTTGTCTTGGTTCTTATTTCTCAGACTCTCTGATCCCCCACTTCTTCTCCCTGTGCTGTGTCCTGTCTCCACTCTGTCAATCACCCAATCACTCTGCTCTTTGCTTATTTCTTTGCTGTTAACTTCTTATTCCGTTTTCTCACACATTTACATGGATTTACACATATCCACTAATAATGAAACTTTATAAATTATACACATTTGTTATGTCTGTAACGTGGTCGTGCTTTTTGCTGTTGGTTTCCTGACTCATTCCCTTACCCAGCTAATGTGTTGCTTCTTTCTCAATGCTTTTACTTGTTTGCTGTTTCATTTTATATTCTTTGTTTAAGGTGGCCTAAAACCAAAGAACGAATCATCCATACGTATTCTCTGTGTGATGACATCAGAGTTAACGGGTTATATCACACTAAAAGGGAATATCGCTTTAACAAAGAGCATTTTTGTAAAGAGAAACATATCCCTCCCAATTGGACACGTTGTCATGATCAGTGTAAAGTGTCTTTCGTCGTTAACACTTGGCCTGTATGTTCAGGGCGCTGTGTTCCCCAAAGTAATACGGTTGTCCTCACAAACAACCTCTGAGTATATCGTGCAGATGTACAGAGGTACTCATTTGGAAGTGAAATATAGTTTGTCATGGTGTAAAACTATGAACAGACAACCAAATCTAGAACTGTTCTTTTCGTTTCACCCTGAAAACATGTCACCTCAAGAATTACCCAGTGGACTTTTCAATTGTTCAGTGGATTATTATTCCAGCTTTCAGCACCACTTAAACTGTAACCTGAAGACAGAGTGTAACGATGGACAGGATGAAACAGAACACTGTCCCTTCAGCAGTCCTGTCTGTCAGGGTGCAATGGCATTTTGCAGCCGTTGTTACAAGTTTGTCAGCAATGAAGCTCTGCGTCGATTTGACAGTTCGGGAACACCTGCTGACAAGAGGGCCAGCCATTACTGTCGTACAATGGGGGGTACACTGGGTGTACCTAAATGTGGCCATGAATGGATGACATCAGTGAAAAATGTGACCCAAGTAGGCTTACATGGAATTTTTTATGAACGAGTTTTGATTGGTATGTACATTGGTGATAGAACTTTACCTAACATGTATAGACACAATTTTGTTCACAAAGACAGAACGGTTGTGTTTCATTCTTTTGCACCTGATGCAGTGCCCAGCTATAATGTGAAAATATGTGTTGCATTAGTTAATGTCTATAACATGTTCAACTGTGACGGTAGATTAGTTTCAAGTTATGGTGCAGTTTGTGAATTAGGTACGAATACAAAGAAAAAGTACCATCACCATTCAAAAACCATCTCACTGCCCAGTACACAGTTGTCATTACACACACGACAACCATCTCTGATGACCTGCCCTGATGATCAAGCTACACATGACTTTTTGTTATGTGGTTCACACATGTTTAATGTATGTGGTAAAGGACACACGTTAGCTTGCGGTTTTGCCACAAGTTCGGCCAATATTCATGACATAAGTGAAGAAGGTCGACACATAGCTTTGTTTACATGTGATGATGACGTCACCACACTGTCCTATACACTGGTATGTGACTTCAGATTTGATTGTCAGGATGAGAGTGATGAGTCATTTTGTAAGCATCCTCTTTGTGTCAACATGTTTACCTGCACTAACAGTCAGTGTGTTTCCTTTGACAACTTGTGTGACTGGTTGTTTCATTGTCCAGATGGATCAGATGAAAAAAACTGTGAAACATTTAACATGGATAAGAAAGACTATAAAGATTTTCCATCTCCTGCTCTCATCAATTTTGATGGTATAAGGATTTTCACTTCAACTCCAATGAAGTTGAACGACTCCTGTCTTGACACCCACTACCGATGTCCAGGTAAGTTTAATGACTGTCTACCTGTGTACACAAAATGCAATGGAATGTATGATTGTATTGACCATGAGGACGAAGAGGGATGTGACAACATGGTGTGTCCAGGATTCTTCAGATGCAGAGCTTCCAAAATATGTGTACATGGTGATCACTTGTGTGATGGATGGCCTCAGTGTCCAATGTATGATGATGAAATATCATGTGATGTGAACTGTCCTAAGGAATGTCTGTGTCAAGATCACTCTTTTGTGTGTTTTCATCCTTTCTCTGCATCACACTTCCCAGATCTACGCTCTTTGGATGCCACAGGTTCAGAATTGAATCTGTCTGCCGTAAATAACAATGCCTACCTTATTCATCTGGCCCTTGCTCGTTGCTCTATGACTCATCTTTTTCAAACTGGATTGGTCAATTTAAGGCATCTTGATCTTAGTGACAACAAACTGCAGCATGTAGACATGGCTCACTTTGTTAATTTACAAAATTTACAAACATTGTCGATGTCCAACAACCACCTCACATCACTTTACACTTATAATTCATCTTATACCACACAGACAGCACTAACAGTGATGGACTTGTCTTACACTACACTAACGGTTTTTGACTCCAAGGTGTTGTCAAAATTCTTACGCTTGCAGAAGATCAACTTATCTTTTACTGCCATTCAAGGTATTGGTCTTGGTGGTTTCAAGTCTACACCATGCTTAGCTGAATTGTACATGGATGGTAGTCCTGTAAAAACATTCCCCCTGACGTGTTTAAAGATTTGTTGTTTCTACATATCATATCAACATTAAACTATAAACTCTGCTGTAAAGAAATACTTCCAGAAAAATTTGATTCTGACTTTTGTTATTCTCCCCAAAACGAAATTTCGTCGTGTAAAGATTTACTACAATCAGGAATGTACCGAGGGTTTCTTTGGATGATTGGATGTCTATCAGTGACTGGTAACTTCTTCTGCTTCTTCATACGTTTGCGTAAGTGGAAGAACACTTCTCTAAGTGGATTTAGTGTATTTGTCACCAATCTCACAATGGCTGATTTTCTGATGGGTGTCTACATTGCTATGATTGGAGTGGCTGATGAACTGTACCGTGGTAGATATCTCCACCATGATGATACATGGAAGAACAGTGTGACCTGTAAGTTGGCTGGCCTTCTGTCTTTGTTGTCCAGTGAAGTGTCAGCTCTGATCATCTGGCTTATCACACTCGATCGTTTTATTGTTCTTCGCTTTCCATTCAGCTTCATGCGATTCGAAAAAACATCAGCAGTAGTGACTAGTCTGTTGGTTTGGTTGGTTGGTTGGTTTCTTGCCATGTTGCCCTTGCTTCCAGTGACATCTTACTGGGAATTTTACAGCCAGACAAGTATCTGTATTCCACTGCCAGTTACAAGACAAGATTTCAAAGGAAGACTTTACGCTTTCTGTATATTAATCGTTCTTAACTTTGTTCTGTTTCTGCTGATCTCTGCAGGCCAAGCCTTCATTTACTGGTCAATACAGAAGAATGCCATGACAACCAACACGACCAAAGTGTCACATGACATGACCATAGCTCGGCGATTGATCAGTGTTGCTATAACAGATTTCTTGTGCTGGTTTCCTATTGGACTGTGTGGATTGTTAACACTGGGTGATATTCCAATCCCTGGAGAAGTGAATGTGGCATTAACTATCTTTGTATTGCCCTTAAACTCTGCTCTTAATCCCTTCATGTATACCTTCAACACACTGGCAGAAAAACGGAGAAAATATAAAGAAGGTAAATTATTAGAATGGCTGAAATCCCACACTGACATGATTGGTTGTTAACAGATGACGTAACAGATTGCCTGGTTTATACACTACAGAAAACAACACGATATGTGTGTGTGTGTGTGTGTGTATGTCTGTGTGTGTGTGTGTGTGTGTGTGAGAGAGAGAGAGAGAGAGTGAGTGTGTGTGTGTGTGAGTGTTTGTTTGTGTTTGTGTTGTGTGTGTGTGTATGTGTGTGTGTGTGTGTGTGTGTGTGTGTGTGTGTGTGAGTGTGTGTGTGTGTGTGTGTGTGTGTGTGTGTGTGTGTGGTGTGCGTGCGTGCTTGCACGCATTATGCTCAAAGCGTGTACAAACTTCTCTCTGCCCTTCTCATTTTTTCTTTATGGATGGAATGCTGCACACATACAGGAAAAACAAAGACTGGTTTAATTTGTCCATCTCCCAGGCCAATAAATTAACATAATGTGCATCTTTCTTTTTCTTTTTTTTTTTGTGTCCAGTATTTGTTTTTTATGATCATCGCATTTATGTAATTTTGTGGTCTTCTTTTTTTCTTGGTCCCAATTTATACTCTACCTTGATGGCTGCAGACGTGTTTTTAAGATGGTAGAATGATGATGACAATGACATGGATAATGACCATCAATCTATGTGGTTCCATCTACTTTTATACCCACGTGATAAGGCTTTGCCTATGCTTATTATCATGATAAGTCTTGGCTTGAATCCAGTTTGGGAGATACAGACACTTGTTGTGTTCGTCAAGAGATTTGAGCAACTCCCTCAATGACACATACATACAGTCAATGACACTTCACTGTGTGGTCACAGTGTTTGTTATAAACCCATAACTCACTTAACTCTGGGCAGGAGCTGGTTGGGGCTGAAAAATCTCAATGATTTCAAAGGGACTGATGGGATTCAAACCCATAATCTTCCAGTCGGTATCCGTGCACTCATCACAGTACTATGGCGAATTGTTGTTCAGTTGTTGCTGATTATTATCTTTATTCATGCAAAATGTTAAAGATGACCAAGCCTGTTACATTTAAAAAGTGTTTGTCACTGACCTCACGTCGTTTTGACTGTACATATTTGATTATCACTAGAGCATTTGAAGTAAGGTAACTGCCATATTTTAATGTTTAGTGGATCATCGTATTCTTAGGTGTTAATGTTACTTGATACTGCTCTCCTGAAAAAAAAAAGAATCAACCCAGGGTTTTTTTGTTGTTGTTTTTTTTCAACTTACAGCATTTTGGGCTATATATCTGACTTGTACACCCCTAGGATGAATCAAGGTGTTGTGACTAATTCCCTATTGTTAGTTTGTTCATAAATGGACCAGAATCAGAAGTAACCAATGGACAGACACGGTTCAGGTGTTACATATTATTTATTTGATTATTATGTAAACTCTTGAAAACAGGTCGACTGTCTAATGGCAGGATGATAAAAAAGCCAACAACTACAACAACAACAAAATTAAAACAAAACAACAACAACAACAACACAACAAACAAAATAAAAAACAAAACAAAGCAACAAATAAAACAAAACAACAAACAAAATGAAACAACAAACAAACGAAACACAACAAAACAAAAGAACAGTAAACACAGCAAAATATAAAAAACCCAAACCAAGTAAAACA
>JAPXFY010000033.1:9531012-9555038 GCA_030674185.1 Monoplex corrugatus
GTGTGTGTGTATGATGTGTGTGTGAGAGAGAGAGAGACAGAGACAGAGAGAGAGAAATGAACAGGAGCTACACGTGCAGGCACACAAACATCAACACTGCACACAATGGGCAGCGACACAAATCTTATCAATATTGTCCTAATATGCCAAGTTCGTTTTACAGAAAGTTTGAAATGGGCAAATAAAACTGAAATTTGGAAATGTTGTGAAGGATAAAAAGCAATGATTGACTCAAAATATACATAATGTCACATGAACTATGACCATGTGTGTGTACTGAGGGAGAGGGGAGTACAATGTGGTTATGACGTTAATCAGCAATCAGTTCTAAAGACATATGCACTTTACCACTACTACTGATACCGTCACCACCACCACCACCACCATCACAATTGCTACTACTACTACAACTGTTACGACAGTTACTACTACTACCACCATCACACCACAATTCTACTATACTTCTACGACTATTACTACTAGTAGTAATACCATCACCACCGCCACCATCACAACTACTGCTACTACGACTAATGTTATGGCAGCTACTACTACTACCACCACATCACAATTCTACTATGTTGCTACTACTGATACCATCACTATCACCACCATCACAAATACTACCACTACTACTACCACTACCACATCACAATTCTACTATATTGCTTCTACTGATACCATCACCACAACCACCATCACCACTACTACTACTACTACTGCCACTACCTCTACTACTACTACTACTGTTCTCCTTCTGATATCACCATCATCATCACCATCACAACCACCACCACTGTTATCTCCTACTAATACCACCACCATCACCACTACCAGCATTACAACCACCAGCACTACTACATGTACCTCCTACTAATACCACCATCCTCCTCATCATCATGACAACCACCTCCACTACTTCCTCCTACTAATACCATCATCATCACAACCACTATTACAGCTACCACCACTACTACCTCCTACTAGTATCACCAGTATCATCATCACCATCATTACAACTACCACCACTACTACCTTCTACTAATACCACCACCATCGTCATCACCATCATTACAACCACCACCACATCTACCTCCTACTATCACCATCACACCGCAACCAACAACACCACCACTATTACAATCGCATACTAATACTACAGTCAACATCATCATCACCACCACCACCACTGCTATTGCATACTTTTATTACATCAGTATCATCATCACAACCATTAACACCAGCACAAGTAATGCTAGTGCTACATTATCCATTGCTGTCATTTTCTGACACCACATGTGTTTTTGTCACAATAGCTGTGGTTCCAGCCCTACGGTTCCTATGTGTACTTGTGCTTTCTACACCACATATGCCTTTCAATGGCTGTAGTTCCAGCCCTGTAGTTCCTATGTACCTACTTTGTACACCACATGTGCATGTGTCACAACGGCTGTGGCTTCAGTCCTATGGATCCTACGTGTACCTGTTTTCTGCACCACAAGTGTCTGTGTCACAATGGTGGTGGCTCCAGTCCCACCTCCTATGGTTCCTATGTGTACCTGCTATTGGCTGAGGGGACCACTGTAAGATCAAGTTGACTAAACTTGACTTGTGTTGTATTGTGTTGTTTCTTCTTGTGTTATTTTGTCTCATGTCTTGTCTTGTGTGGTTGTGGTTGTGGTGGTGGTGGTGGTGGTGGTGGTGTGTGTGTGTGAGTGCACGTGCTTGTGTATGTGTGTGTGTGTGTGTGTGTGTGTGTGTGTGTGTGTGTGTGTGTGTATGTGTGTGTGTATGTATGTGTGTATGTATATATATATATATATATATATATATATATATGTGGTGTGTGTGTATGTGTGTGTGTGTGTGTGTGTGTGTGTGTGTGTGTGTGTGTGTGTGTGTGTGTGTGTGTGTGTGTGTGTGTGTGTGCTTTTTTTCTATGAAGATTGGGGAGGGGAACTAACACACCAACACCGTTAGAATGACAGCACAACCCACAACATTTGCTTGTAAGTCAATGCTCAGCCTCTCACTGACTGAACTACTTGAGTGCACACCCAACAACGACGTTCATAAACACCATGTTCGTGTCATGTTAGTCTTGATAGATGTGTGTGTGTTGTGTGTGTGTGTGTGTGTGTGTGTGTGTGTGTGTGTGTGTGTGTGTGTGTGTGTGTGTGTGTGTGTGTGTGTGAGTGTGTGTGTGTGTGTGTGTGTGTGTGTTGTGTGTGTTCGTTCGTTATTTCTTTTAACGTCTGTTCACATATGTGTTTTAGACGGAAAAAAAAAAAAAAAAAAGAAAAGAAAAGGTGTCTATGGAGTGGAAGATTCTACGAAATCATAAAGACAGTTTAACATAATAATTAACATTAAAAAAAATTATAGGACAATAGAAAAGCAATCATAACATTAGAACGATCAGGCTTGAACAGATTGCTCAGGGCTGTATGTGTGTATGTAACCGCGCGCGCGCGCGCGCGTGTGTGTGTATGTGTGTGTGTGTGTGTGTGTGTGTGTGTGTGTGTGTGTGTGTGTGTGTGTGTGTGTGTGTGTGTGTGTGAGTGTGTGCACGTATACGCATGCGCATGCAACGAGCGTACCCCGTGCTGGGTTATGACAAACCATCTGTGATTATCTGGTGGGGTAGAGGGGTAGAAAAGAATAATCTTACCGAATAAAAACATTGTAACAGTCAAGGAGTAATGATAAAACTAACAAGCAAACAAACAGAGGTAGGTGGGAGTTACAGGTATAAAAACAATCGGTCTTAATCAAAGAAAACGACCTACAGGACTGTGCAGTAAATGCCTAGCAAAGTGTAAATACAAAGTGAAATCAGTGTGTTTCTGTTTCAATTTTGAAAATGATACAGGGAAATAAGGTCGCATTCGCTGACAACACAAAAGGTGTTTAACTGTTATAGACTCATTACAGACACATTTGATGGTATTATTGAACTTAATCCGAAGTGAGTCCAGATATAATCTGTAAGCTAAAGTTATTTCTAGTCTTGTAAAACCCTGGTAATTTACGATGAAGGGTCGATAGTGACATTGCGCTTTTACTTTCTTTTCTAATATAGCATTCATTTCATGTTCAGAGAGTCGTAAATCAAGTTTAGTACTGCCTGCCCTATTCATTGCTGCACTTTTAGCGATTCTATCGACTCGATCATTATCTATTTTACCACAGTGTGATGGAATCCAACAAAAAGTAACGTGAGTATTATTTGTTATTAAACAATGAATTAAAAAGTTTATCTCAAATATTAACGTACTATTTACTTTACATTTGCAGCTCGTCAGGGATTGTAATGCAGATTTCGAACCTACACATAATAAGATACTAAATATAGCTATGGGTAGATCTACTATATATTTCAGTGCCATTAGGATGGCGACTAATTCAGACGTGAAGATTGAGTGTCCCTGTCCTAAAGAGTAAGCCTTTTCCACTTTTAAGTTTGGAATTATAAAACCAGCGCCTGCTGCACCATCATCTAGAACAGAGCCATCAGTAAATATTTTCAAGTGGTGTGAATATTTTTCATGCAAATGAGACAGAACGTCAATTGCCAACAGGTGCGGATTAATATCTTTTCTCAAGTCAGTTTCAATGTAGTTGATATCAAAAGTAGCAGTGGACAATTCCCAGGGGGTAGAGGACAACATATCAGTTTATGTGAAACTTTTTTAGGAACTACTCTGCAAATTTCGAAGAGCTCATTTGTGTAACTGGATATTGTTTCTTGTGCCTTTATTGTTCTTGCTCTCTTGGGGAAATGGATGTCAGACCGAATTTTAAGATCCGTGTCAACATAGTTAGCTACTGCATTTGCTCTAACTATATATTTAGCAGCTGATAACTTCCTCCAGTCTTCCAAAGGAAGGATGCCGGCTATTTTATATACTTCTTGTGTTTTTTGTATACACCGGTACCCCAAGAGCACATTTAACAGCTTTACTATCTAAGCTTTGAAGTTTTTTCAAATAACATTTTGGGGCTGAAAAATAGACCTCTTGGCCATAAGCCAACTTTGATCTGACTAAAGCTGTAACAAGATGTAATAACGTTTTAGTGTCCTGCCCCCATGACGGTTTACTAATTATTTTTATTAAATTAAAGCTTTTCACGGCTTTGTATAACAAGGCATCAATATGTACTTTCCATTGTAAACTAGAAGTCAAGTGAACTCCCAGAAATTTCACCTGAGTGGTATATTTAAGACTGAAACCATTATTAAAAAGAATCATATGTGTCTTTTCATTGTGTGTGTGTGAGTGTGTGTGTGTGCATGGGTGCGTGCTTGTGTGTGTGTTTGTGTGTGGGAGGGGGTGGGCGCGTAAATGCATGTATGTATGCGTGCATGAGTGCTTGTGTTTTTGTATGTGTGAGTGTGCGTGTTCATGCCTGCGTGTGCGTGTGCATGCTTGCGTGTGCATGTGCATACATGCGTGTGCGTATCTCTCTCTGTCTCTCTCTCACTCTGCCTCTGTCTCTCTCTGTCTCTCTCTCTCTCTCTCTCTCTTCTCTCACCCCTTTGGTTTTTGTTTTACTGTATCAAATTGTCTCTTGGTGTACTACTATTACTACTTCTTTACCACTGGGAACACCACCACCACTACAATCGACATCGGTTCTACTTTGTCGAAAAAGACCACGACTTCAATTTTGACCAGTGGACTGGCGATTGTGGGTCCAGAGGTGGCTGGTGGGGCATGTCCAGGCCAGGAAGGCTTGCCCACACGTAGGGCAAACGTGGGTTGGTGCAACTGTAGAATTAGAGGTCGCTTCTGCCTTGGGCACTTCTTTTTTTTTTCTTTGAGCTTCTGCTGTAGATCTTCTCTCTACTGCTCTTGCTTTGATGGTCAGCTTGCCTTGCCAGTTTGTCAATCTAGTATAAATGTCTCCCAGGTGTTGGGGTGGATGCCCAGGTCGTTGATAGATACTTTCAGGCAATTTTAAAACTTTGCCACCAACTGAGCACTTCCCCTGGCTCAGTTCTCCACACACAAGTTGTTTTGATTGTCGATTTTTAGACATTCTCATTACATGTCCAGCCCATAATATTACTTGGGCTTTCTGCAGGATGGTGTGTATGCTGAGGGTGCTGGCTCATTCCAGGATTTCTGTGTCCAGGATCTTGTCTTGCCATGTGATATGGAGGAGTCTGCAGAGACAGGTCAGGTGGAAATGATTGAGCTGTTTGGCATGCCTGCTGTAGACTGTCCAGGTTTCACTGGCATAGAGGAGAGTGGTGAGTACCGCTGCATGTAGACCTTCAGCTTAGTGTAAGGCTGAGTCTTCTCTGTTCCCAGACTGCTTTCAAAATATTCCAATGCAATACTGGTCATGGCGATCTTGTTGTTTATTTCCTCGTCTATGTTAATCCCACATCAGAGTATGCTGCCCAGATGAATGAAATTATGTTGCCTGTAAGCTCTGCCCCTTTACTGTGATGTGTGCTTCTGGATAGGGATTGCCAGGCAGAGGCTGGTACATAACTTTGGTCTGTTTGGTGTTAATGGTGAGACCAAACTTTCTTCCTTGTTCTCTCTTTCTTCCTGACTTTTTCTTTCTTCCTCGCTCTCTCTTTTTTCCTTGTTCTCTCTTTCTTCCTCGTTCTCTCTTTCTTCCTCACTCTCTCTTTCTTCCTGGCTCTTTCTTTCTTCCTCGCTCTCTCTTTTTTCCTTGTTCTCCTCTTTCTTCCTCGTTCTCTCTTTCTTCCTCACTCTCTCTTTCTTCCTGGCTCTTTCTTTCTTCCTCGCTCTCTCGTTCTTCCTTGTTCTCTCTTTCTTCCTCACTCTCTCTTTCTTCCTTGTTCTCTCTTTCTTCCTGGCTCTTTCTTTCTTCCTCACTCTCTCTTTCTTCCTTGTTCTCTCTTTCTTCCTGGCTCTTTCTTTCTTCCTTGTTCTCTTTTTTCCTTGCTCTCTCTTTCTTCCTTGTTCTCTTTCTTCTTTGTTCTATTTCTTCCTTGTTCTCTCTTTCTTCCTTGTTCTCTCTTTCTTCCTTGTTCTCTCTTTCTTCCTTGTTCTCTCTTTCTTCCTTGTTCTCTCTTTCTTCCTTGTTCTCTTTCTTCCTTGTTCTCTCTTTCTTCCTTGTTCTCGCTATCTTCCTTGTTCTCTTTCTTCCTTGTTCTCTCTTTCTTCCTTGTTCTCTCTTTCTTCCTTGTTCTCTTTCTTCCTTGTTCTCTCTTTCTTCCTTGTTCTCTCTTTCTTCCTTGTTCTCTCTTTCTTCCTTGTTCTCTCTTTCTTCCTCGCTCTTATGTTTCTTCCTCGCTCTCTTTTTTCCTTGTTCTCCTCTTCTTTCTTCCTCGCTCTCTCTTTCTTCCTCACTCTCTCTTTCTTCCTTGTTCTCTCCTTTCCTTCCTTGTTCTCTCTTTCTTCCTTGTTCTCTCTTTCTTTCTTGTTCTCTCTTTCTTCCTCGCTCTCTCTTTTTTCCTTGTTCTCTCTTTCTTCCTCGCTCTCTCTTTCTTCCTTGCTCTTTCTTTCTTCCTGTTCTCTCTTTCTTCCCTTGTTCTCTCTTTCTTCCTTGTTCTCTCTTTCTTCCTGCTCTTTCTTTCTTCTTGTTCTCTCTTTCTTCCTAGCTCTTTCTTTCCTCACGCTCTCTCTTTCTTCCTTGTTCTCTCTTTCTTCCTTCACTCTTCTTCCTTGTTCTCTCTTTCTTCCTGCTCTTTCTTTCTTCCTCGCTCTCTCTTCTTCCTTGTTCTCTCTTTCTTCCTGCTCTTTCTTTCTTCCTCTCTCTCTTTCTTCCTTGTTCTCTCTTTCTTCCTTGCTCTTTCTTTCTTCCTTCTCTCTCTTTCTTCCTTGTTCTTCTTTCTTCCTGTTCTCTCTTTCTTCCTTGTTCTCTCTTTCTTCCTGCTCTTTCTTCTTCTCTCTCTTTCTTCCTCTTTCTTCTTCCTCTCTTTTTCTCTTGTTCTCTCTTCTCTTCTCTTGTTCTCTCTTTCTTCCTGCTCTCTCTTTCTTCCTGTCTCTCTCTTTCTTCTTCTCTCTTCTTCCTCTTTTCTTGTTCCTCCTCCCTTCTTCTTTCTTTCCTTGGCTTTTCTTTCTTCTCCTCCTCTCTCTTTTTCCTTGTTCTTTCTTTCTTCCTTTTCTCTCTTTCTTCCTTGTTCTCTCTTTCTTCCTGCTTTCTTTCTTCTTCTGTCCTTCTCCTGCTCTCTCTTTCTTCCTTGTTCTCTCTTTCTTCCTCTTTCTTTTCTTCCTCGCTCTCTCTTTCTTCCTTGTTCTCTTTCTTCTTCTTCTCTTTCTTCTTTCTCTCTTTTTCTCTTGTTCTCTTTCCTCGCTCTCTCTCTCTTCCTTGTTCTTTCTTTCTTCCTCACTTCTCTCTTTCTTCCTTGTTCTCTCTTTCTTCCTGTCTTTCTTTCTTCCTCACTCTCTCTTTCTTCCTTTTCTCTCTTTCTTCCTAGCTCTATCTTTCTTCCTCACTCTCTCTTTTCTCCTTGTTCTCTCTTTCTTCCTTCGTTTTCTCTCTTTCTTCCTTGTTCTCTTTCCTCTTCTCCTCGCTTCCTTTATTCTTCTTCTCACTCTCTCTTTCTTCTTCTTCTCCTGCTCTTCTTTCTTCCTCACTCTCTCTTTCTTCCTTCCTCTCTTTCTTCTCTCTTTCTTTTTTCCTCGCTCTCTTCTTCCTTGTTCTCTCTTTCTTCCTGTCTTCTCTTTCTTCCTTTGTTCTCTTCCCCCTTTCTTCCTTGTTCTCTCTTTCTTCCTAACTCTCTCTTTCTTCCTCGCTCTCTCTTTCTTCCTCTGTCTCTCTCTTTCTTCCTTGTTCTCTCTTTCTTCCTTGTTCTCTCTTTCTTCCTAACTCTTCTTTCTTCCTCCGTCTCTCCTTTCTTCCTGTTCTCTTCTTCCTGCTCTTTCTTTCTCCTCCTCTCTCTTTCTTCCTTGTCTCTCTTCTTCCCTCTCTTTCTTCCTTGTTCTCTCTTTCTTCCTGGCTCTTTCTTTCTTCCTCACTCTCTCTTTCTTCCTTGTTCTCTCTTTCTTCCTAACTCTCTCTTTCTCCCGCTCTCTTTCTTCCTTGTTCTCTCTTTCTTCCTGGCTCTTCTTTCTTCCTCTTCTCTCTTTCTTCCTTGCTCTCTCTTTCTTCCTAATCTCTCTTTCTTCCTTGTTCTCTCTTTCTCCTTTCTCCTATCTTCCTTTCTCTCTTTCTTCCTCGCTCTCTCTTTCTCCTCATTTCTCTCTTCTGTTCTCTCTTCTTCCTACTCTCTCTTTTCTGTTCTTTCTTCCTTGTTCTCTCTTTCTTCCTTGTTCTCCTCTTTCTTCCTTGTTCTCTCTTTCTTCCTTGTTCTCTCTTTTTTCCTTGTTCTCTCTTTTCCTTTTCTCTTTTCTCTCTTTCTTCCTAACTCTCTCTTTCTTCCTTGTTCTCTCTTTCTTCCTTGTTCTCTCTTTCTTCCTTGTTCTCTCTTTCTTCCTTGTTCTCTCTTTCTTCCTGGCTCTTTCTTTCTTCCTCGCTCTCTCTTTCTTCCTTGTTCTCTCTTTCTTGCTTGTTCTCTCTTCCTTCCTTGTTCTCTCTTTTGAGAAGCATTCCATTTCACGTTCCATCTTCTGCTCTGTACAGGCCCTGAGGGCACAGTCATCAGCAAACAAATAGTCTCTGATCAGGGTATTTCTTACTTATTCATTCATTTGTTTATACTGCATGGTGATTGAAAACAACTGAACGACTACACTTGTGATTCTTGGCCGTCAAAGTAAAGGTCTATACAGTAACATCCACTGAGCAGTGTATTCAGTATAACAGAGACTCAGTAATTTTCTGGGCGGTTGGTAGTGAGGTCTGGTGCTTTAAAGTGCCGCTCACCCAAAGGACAGTGACGTGTATAGCAGAGCCCCTCCTTTCCAGGTATACTGGTCACCATGGGAACCCTGTTTGGCTTGCCCAGCAGGAGGTCACTTGCTTATGGCCTATTCTATATACATTACTGCAACAGCACATCGTGGTATTTCCCATTCTCACAGACTCTGTCATGTCATAGCGTGACTCACTGTCAATAATAAGATTTGATGCCATTAAATCTGTAAAAGCTATATCTTAGGAGATAACAAATGAACATAACGTTTGGACAGGAAAAACTGCAAGAAACCTAGCATATTATGCATCATACACCATACATTATTTTCTTTTGTAATTTGATAAGAATATTATTTCATGTGAAATCAGTCCCTAAGACAGTATGTCACTGTATGTGTCACAGCAAAATAACGCACAGCTGATGGTTAGCACAGAAATACCAACACTTCTAAATCGTACGTTGACGGAATGTCTCTAACGACCTGAAAGACGACATAGTGGACTAGAATGAAAATTATAAGTACCACAATAAATCATATTCACGCACGTGTGAATGTTAGTGGCTTGTAGGTTTAAGAAGCATAACAATGATGGCAAGTGTCTGTTTTCTTGTCGCTAAGCGATCGTGTCAGTCGCACACACACCGTGTATCTGTGTAACTGTGCATGTGGAGACTTTGTCGTAAATGTTCAAACAGACCTTTGTTAAGTTTGAAATATAGGTTTACTCTTGAAAATAGGCTTCCTCACCAATACCTCAGCGTGAATACTCATGGCCCAATTCTGTTTACACACACACACACACACACACACACACACACACACACACACACACACACACACACACACACACACACACACACACACACATACATACATACATACATACACACATACACACACATATATATAACTGAAATAATCAAATTCTCTTTAGCTACATTCCTTGCACGCTGAACAATTTTTCATTCTGTTCATCACTTGGACATCCATATTACAACTTATCTTTAAATCGTTTTTCCTCATTTAAAATTATCAGTCCAACAGCAAACTATCCTATATAACACACTAAATGGTCAAATAGGAATGAATATTGATTAGATTAGATCGTCTCGAAGTTTTAGCTTTGTGAAGACATAACATCTGAGTTGCTCAGTGCTAAGATCCATTTTTCGTACACACAGATTGTTACATTACATTTTCCAACTTTGTAAACTAAATATGCATTGTTATGGGTTGGTGCATATCAGTAGCGCAAAGCCTATATTTTATCTCAATATACGTTTAAAGTATTTACTATAAACTGTTTAGAAATGGTCACCCAACTGTTTATTTACATTGCGTGATACCAACCCAATTTTGAGAGTTTCTGTATGGATCATTGCACTTTATTTGTGCTAATCTTTTTTTCCGTCCCATTTCACGTCATGTTAATGGCCACAGAAGCTGGGACACTTTTACAGTGTCATAATGATGCTATGGAGTTCCATCTAGAACTGAAACTGTGGGCCTATGACGGAGCTGCACTATACACCTACGATCATAACATATCCTGGCATCAACCAGCCAGAGAGATACAGACACCCACGCTATTGGTCAGGCAATTGTAGCAACACCCTCAATGACACGTCCAATAAGTGGATGAGAATTGACTATGTAATCTCAGTCTTACCAATAAGCCCATATAACATTCAGCTCTGGGTAGTGGCCGTGTGTACCAAAAATCCCTCAATGATTTTGACTGATGGGATGTGAAACCACGATCTTCCAGTCAGTAGTCCCTTGCGCCAATTACTACAAACCAGCCACTGATTCAATATTCAGAATTAAGTGTTGGGAAAATAAATGTCACATGGCTATTACAATCAGGGTTTTTACAATAACATTAACAGAGCAGTGTATTCATTATAACTGATGGTTATTTACTTACTGTCTTCCACCAACCTGTACCAAAAGGTTTTGTGGGAGAGCAAGCTTTGATCTGCAGCTAGAAGAAAAACCTGGTGCAGAATCATGTGAAGATATGGAGTGACTTGCATTCCATTTATCCTGCATTGCTGTGATTTTTCTCTGGTGTTGAAGCAGCTTTAACATCTGATATTGTAGGCTCAAAGAGCTGGCTGACTGACTGGTATCCTGGTAAGATGCTTCAACCCCTTGATCCACTGTTGTGTGATATAATGATTGACAAATGTTGTTCCAACCATTTCTTGGATCTGATCGTTTCTAACCATGTCTCTTCGTGTCTTGCCTGCTGATCATCTGAAACATCTCATCGTGCACATGTTGATCTACCTTTCAAGTGTTTTGTTAAAGTCTAGCTCTGATACTGGCGAATTATGTTGGATACCAAGACTGTGCAGCTATGCCTGATCTTTCTTTCGATAAAAATGTGTATATGTTTTAGATGACGGAAACATACAATTACTTAACTGCAATACTCATTTTACAATAATCACAATCATCATGCACAAACTTATTCATAGTGTGAGAAACAGATGATGTTTTATAGATAATTAACAAGAAACAACCTGTGAGAAACAGATGATGTTTTATCAATAATTAACAATAAACACCCTGGGGGTGCACACGGGACCCAGAGCATCATTTACCTGCCTGTCGCGGGACAATCACCTCTGAAGCTACTGACACCACTTGACAGCCATCTCATCAAGGAGAGGGGGGAGAGGGTGGGCTGTTCCTATGTTGCATGACCCATTTGGAACCTTTCATCAGTCACCCTGCCCGCAAACTGAATGGCAAGTTAGAGAGATGACAAACCCCAGGACACAGCCACACAACGTGCACCAATCAGGCCAAGACTGTGCACGTATGCCTGACCTTTCTTTCCAGTTACTGGACCAAGAGACAATGTTCAATTTATAGTGACGAACTTTGTTTTCATAGAATTAACCATTCCATATACACAGATCCACACCAGCTTTTTGACATACCAAGGTTACATACCACGATGATGTATCTATCTTCTTTACTGGCAGCTTACCCTCAATATAGTAAACTGTATCCATGACGTTGTTAAGTACACTTGTTGCTCAAACAGTAAGGATTGCTTAGCCAGGAATGGTTTTATAGATCAAATCACTTTAACAGAGATCCCAATATCATTATACGACTGAACAGCTAGCACACTGCGTGATCCTGTAGAAATATCGACAATGGGTTTGATTAGATAGATGTGTTGACTGTTTGGAAAACGAAGTTTCAATTTATAAAGAAATTGTGACTGTGTTTAACAAATGATTGAAACAGACTTTAAAAAAGAAAGACATCTGATGTGTCTCACTTCAGGTTCAGTTTACTACACAGTGTTACAGTGTTGAGATGATTTTGTATCAGCTGTACCATAAATATGTCATTTTATGTGGAGTGTCCAAAATAAATTTGCAGATGTAATAAGTTTGCTCATAGAATATGTGCTGGCGATGTTTTGAGATTGAACATTACCTCTACGTTAAGTTTTGTAAAACATGTTGTCTTATGTCTATCACTGGTGGAAAATCAATGCATAAGATATACTTCTTTTTGTGGTTCCATTCAACACAAACTCTCAGCCATACGCAGGAAAGCACTTATCACTGTTATCAGCAAACCAATTGAATAACTGTTCTACTGGTGGCAATCCACTGAAATAGATCACTTATCTACTATCAAGATGCTAGGACTAAATTACAGATCATTTTTGTTTACTTTTGCTTAAAAAACACACACACATGCAACGTCAAATGGTTAGTTCAACAGAGTGTGTGTGTGTGTGAGTGTGTGTGTGTGCGCGTGTGTGAGTGTGTGTGTGTGTGTGTGCGTGTGTGTGTTTGTGTGGGTTGTGTGTGTGTGCTTATGTATGTGTGTGTGTGGGGAGTGGGTGTATGTATATGAGCGTCTGTTTGTGAATGCACATATGTATAAATATGTATATATATATATATAGATATATATATAGATATGTCTGTGTGTATATGTATGTATGCATGTGTGTGCGTGTGTGTGTGTGTGTGTGTGTGTGTGTGTGTGTGTGTGTGTGTGTGTGTGTGTGTGTGTTATGTGTGTGTGAAATATACTAGCCACGTAACATGTCTGTATGTCACACAAAAGGCCTTAGTGTGTGTCTGTCCGTCACAGACAGCAGATGGACATAACAACACTTTTCAAAGATCACTTGAAAATCACACATCATGTTGATCAAAATTTAGAACAAATATCAAATACGATTTATAAGTTCGGATGATGAATCTTTTAAGAATGTTGAATATTAACTCTGAACAAATATCAGTCCACATATCATTTAAAAGTTTAGTAGTGTCCTAACTGTTCAGCCACAGTGACATCTGAATCATTCACAACAGGCCCGTTCTCATTAATCGTTTCTTAATGACTAATCTTTAGTGGCTTTCTTTCTATGCTTGGCACAGCAAGGACATGTTCAGAAACGTACATCTAAATGACTAAACATAATATTCAAAATCTCACCTATATAAACAGTGAGCAAAGTTGACGTACAAAGGACATCACCACTATGGCATTACCATGAATTACTGATCTGTGGTGGTAGTAAGTGAAAATGGTAGTGGTGGTCGATGTGGTGATGGTGATGGTGATAAAAGTTTGTTTTGTTTTGATTTATTTCGAACATGGGTTGTAGAAACGATAAATCTCAATTTGAATAAAGACAATAAATCTTAGTTTTTCTTCGAGGCTGGTCAATGTTTATGATGTTGGAAATCACGAGTTTTCTTGGTTAGATGATAATAAATCATTTGAAAACAGTGGGATGTTGTGCAACTTCATCTCTGTGAGAGCTATATATGTTGAATGAAAACAGCTCTTGTACTGTTGGTAATGAGATCAACCAATGTGTTCAGAATGTTCGTTTCTTGTCGTATTGATCGATGTTCAACTCTTACTGTGTACATCAAAGTGACAACAGAACTTATTTTTATTTCATAATCTAACTTTCTGAGTTACATGATGGTCTTGTCTAATATTGTACAAAACAATAGCAGGTGACTATTACAGTAGCTACACTATCGTTTTAGTAAATCTATCAGTGGAGCACAGACTGTGATATCTTACATGAAGAAATGTTTGTCTGAATCCAAGTGATAGCAAGTGTTCACAGAATTATGTGTCTGAGCTCTAGGCATTGTACGTGGTAGATACTGAATAACGATGTACAAAGACCGTTCTAAAGAGACAATAGAAATAACGAAATGCATAAGACCAAATTAGATAAGAGCTTATTAAACACTGAACTAGAATCAATTTGTATGCTGGATGAAGCTGGGTTCGGCTTAATCACTGGTAGCATCTATATAGCTATCTATGTACACATGCGATCAGAGTTTAGGCTATCAATCAAGATTATATCTACCCAGTAAACTATGCTAATTGAAGCAAAGCCAGATGTTCAGACAATTCAGAATCATGACCATACCTACCCAGGAAACTACATGTATGCTCATCATCATCATCGTGTGCCCTGCCACACGCATAGCAATCCATATCAAATTATCCCCTGTCACCACAAGCACATCTTCCACACTCTTTGTCCCCAGCCACCCTTCAAGTCCGTCCACCATTTTCTCCATGGGTTCACCTGGTGCTCTCCTCCCCTCCAGCTTTTCTGCCTTGACCAGGTGCTCCAATTTCTCTTTTCTCATAAAACGACCCACAAATGTTGATTGTCTTCTCCCAATCCTCTCTATCAACTATCCCCCTGCGTGTGCCCTCATCAAGAGTGTCCCGCCTACCAGTCGCCGTGGTGTAGTGGTTAACGCAACAGACTACCGACTGGAAGGGTGTGGGTTCCAATCCCCTCCAGTCTCTTAAAAAATATATCATTGTGGGATTTTTCGGCTCTAACCGGCTCGTACTCAGAGTTGGACGTGCCATGGTCTCATTGGGAAGACTGGGATTACACAATCAAGTCTCATCTAGTTCATGGATGCGTCACTGAAGATGTTGTTCAAATCCTCTGACCAGCACCACAGGTCGTTATCTCTCAGGCCATGTTGACGCCGGGATATATTATAACAGTGAGCATAGATTACAGCCCTGTCACGCAGTCTCAATCCTAGGTGGAACTCCATAGCATCATGATTATCATCTTCACCAACATCATGGCATTGTAAATAAAACTGTGCCAGCTTTTGCAGCCATTAAGATGGTGTAGAAAATGGGACAGAAAAAAAAGACTGTCTTGCCTGTTCTCCCCGCCCTTCATGGAACTCTCAACATTCTTCCCCGAAACAAAACACCACCTGCCTCAATCCTGTTCTGGCCTTGTGTTCCGACTGTCCACGCCCCACAACCGCATAACAGCATCGGTTCCATACAACACCCAAGAACTCTCCTCCTGATGTTAACCAACAGGCATTTTTGGCAAGAACGCTTCCTATCCTCCTGAATGCTGTCTTGGCCTGGCCGACTCCACCCACCACCTCCAATGTGCATCTGCCGTCCAGCGAGATGATGCCCCCAGACATCCAAACCCATCAACCGGTCCCAAAGCCACGCCACCCGTTGCCACTCTGCATGAGGGGATTCCATGTTTTTCACTGACGACCAATACTCCTGTTCTCCTGCCATCTAGCTCCAACCCTTCACTCCTGCCCTCCATTTCTTTTATATTCACAAGGCCCTGTAGGTCCCCCTCACTCTCCGCAATCAGCATGGTGTCATCTGCACAACGAATGCCGCCAATCATTCCTCCCCCAACCTCCATCCCAGGGCACTCTTCTAGGTCCCCCAAGATGTATCGTTGCAAAGCGAAAACAAATCCGGTGACAGAACACAACCCTGCCCGACCCCCATCCCAATCCCCTGGAAAGAGCCCACATTGTTCTCCACTCCCACCACCGCCACCTGCTCCCAACACACACCTCTGACCATTCCCAGATTCCCTCCATCAACACTGAGTCTCCCCAGCTGGCCAACCAGTTCCTCGTGCTAGATGAAGCAAAGCCAGACGTTTAGACCATTCAGACCATACCTACCCAGTAAACGTGTTTGATGAAGCAAATTCAGATCAAATGAAATTACACTGGGGGTCAATAAGCGTGTTGAAGTAGTCAGCGCAATGTGATGGTGTGGGTTCAAACCTCCTTACTCCAAAAATGTTTTTTTCGGAAATTTTCTGACCCAGCTGGCGTCTTATCAGAAATGAAGGTACTCTGGGAATGTTGAGAAGATTGCTGTCACACGGTTAAGTCTCATCTACTTTACAGATGCACTACTGAGGGTGTGCTGCGGGCGTCTGTATAGCTAAAGCCTGGTTGACGCCAGGATATATGACAAAAGCAATCGCAAAGTAAACCCAGTCATTAAGTGTCAATCCCAAATAGAGCTTCCAAACTTTGTCATTGTCATCCCCATTCTCATCACCATAGCGTTGTGAAATATTGTCATAGGTTCTGTATCCTTCATGCTTTGCTGTCATAGTGATCTCAGGTTTGATAGTTTCAGTGGTGTGTTGGACACAAAATGAGCAGCGCAAGGATAGCGACACAGGAACAATAAGTATATGGTTAGAAAACTAGATGGATCATTGAAACAATCAAACCAAATCAAACAAGAATAAAGTGAACAAAACTGACCAAACTAACTAATCAACCACAGTGGTGAACTGGTTAAAGCAGCGAAATAACCACTCGGAGACTGGGTTCAGACCCCATCATTTCCTAGCCATTCATACCTGAGTTGAGAGAGTAATGGACTTACTAAAAAGTCTGGGATGACAATTGTCATTATGTATCACCCACATCCTTACCTTACACGTTGCTAAATTGCTAAACACAGAATAACATCAATAGCTTCTAACGAATAGTACAGACAACCTTGACATTCTCAGACAATAATGCAGTATAAAACCTTAGGAATCGTAGAAAATGAATACAGTTTTAAGATGATTGCTATGTACATGAGTAACATCTTCACATTTTGTTTTGATTTCTGATAAACAGTTTCATATTAATTCTCATAATCATTTTGCTGTTCATTTCTTTTGTCACACTGGATTTACAATGTGAAACTCAGGCTGCTCTTCACTTTGAGAACGCATCGCCGCAGTGTCGAGCCACCCAATTATATTTTGTCCAAGACGTTAGAAAGGAAAGGAGGCCAATTGGCGTTCACGGGGAGGGACTTGAGAAATCAATTTATTTCTCCAATGTTTTATATCAGGGCAGCTGGACAAAAGCCTACGCTTCACGATTTTCAATTGTTGTGGGATTTTAGCGTGCACAAACCAAAATGCACACTAGTCTGACTCGTATTTTACCCCCTTCCGATGGACTAGACATTTAGTTCGATTTTCCAGTCAAACTGAGGAGAAAACCCAAGGCCTCAATCGGAAACAAACACTGGAATCTCAACTTTAGTTATTGGCAGGGAAACGTCTGAACTTATCTGCCACTCTTTACTTTTTTTGAGTCATAGTCTTTAATTCATCAACTACTGGACGTTGATAACTTACCCAAGGCTTTGTCCGTCAAGTTCACTTGATTGAAAATGTCTCCATGTTCTTTTGTGTTGAGGCTTCATCTGGAAGTAAGAGTTGGTCATGCAGAGGCCATGATAGGAACAAAGCTCCATGAAACGTTGCCCATTTTCATGGATTTTGCCAACTCTGAAACGTCCAAGGCAGTAAGTGTCGAGGATACATCCTTGATCAGAACATTGGCACAAACTGGGCATGGTCATTGTCAGACAAACAAGTCTCAAATGCGTGCTTCTCATCCACACATACCATGGTGCAGACAGTGACACAGACCACTCACTAGTGTGTTGCAAGATCAATCTACAACCTAAGAAGTTCCATTGACACCTCCAAGATGCAGTATCCAGAGAAAGTTGGGGAATTTGCCAAATTTCTCAGAAATGCTCTATCCACAGATCATCCGCACAACTCTGCCTCTGAAAAGTGAGACCACCTCTGGGAAACCATTCCAAAAACAGCCCTAGCTACCTCTGGAGGGAAGACCTCCAAGAACAACGACTGGTTTGAAACCAAGTCCAGTGAGATGACTCCCGTCATTGAAGCAAAAAGTGCTTGCCAATAGCTGAAAATACGTTCTCCCACAAAGAGAAATTCCCTGCAAGCACTCAGAGCAGCAGACAGCAAGTTCATGTGCCAACATACTGGCAACAGCTTAGTGACGACATCCGGACTGCAGCAGATTTAGTGGAAGAGCATCTGGTAATGATATTGTCCCCAGACCTCATCCAGCACTGCAAGAACACCCTCCTGCAGCACCTGCATGATGTCATCTGTCAGTGTTGGAGAGAAGGAGCAACATCACAAGACATAAGAGATGCCATGATCATCACCCTCCATAAGAACAAGGGAGATAAAACCAACTGAAACAATACAGGGGCATTTCCCTACTCAAGACCATAGACAAACTGCACGCCCGAGTTGTATTGGTTTAGTGCATCTTCCTTGAGTCCTAGTGTGGTTTCCAATCAGAACTCTCCACAATGGACATAACTTTTTCCCTTCGTCAACTTCGTCACCTTCATCGACCTCACCATAACATTTGACCTGATCAGCAGGGATGGACTGTTCAATATCCTCCTGAGATGAGGATGCCCCCTAAAGTTGCTCAGCCTGATCAGATCATTCCATGACGATATGAAGGCTACCATCCATTACGAGAGCAATATGTCCGAACCCTATGACAGCAAAAGCAGTGTTAAGCAAGGCTGCGCCATTGCTCCCATCCTGTTTGGAATTATCTTCTCGATGGACCTGAAGCATGCTTTTGGAAATGTACCTACGCAACAGGTATGACAGAGACTCTTCAAACTTGAAGACTGAAAGCAAAGACAAAGGTACGACAGGCCATTATCACAGACCTGCTCTTTGCCGGTAACGTTATTACCTCACACACTGAACAGCAACTCCAGTGTCTTATGCACAAACTTTCCCAAGCCTCAAGGATTTTAGTCTGAGCATTCATCATCATCATCATCATCATCATCATCATCATCATCATGTGTTCTGCCGCATGGCGTTGGGATCATAGCCCTCCACATGTGTCTATCCCCTGTTGCTGCAAGCAAGTCTTAGCATTAGCCTGAAAAAGACGAACGTACTGAGCCAAGACGTGGACACTCCATCTGTCATCACCATCAACAACTACAAACTTGATGTAGTCCACCAATTTACATACCTTGGGTCCATAATCAGCAACAATCTGTCCTTCATGCCATGATCAACAGGCGCATTGGTTCGCTGCAGCAACCTCAGGCCAGACTTACTGCTCATGTCTGAGAGAACCCAAAGCTGACAACTGACCAAGATGACGGTGCACAACGCCTGCATCATCAGAATTCTACTGTATGGCAGTGAAACATGAACAACATATACCAAAAAAGGGCAAAAGCTAAACAGTTTTCACTTGTGCTGCATTCGCCACATCCTTGGCATCAAGTGGAACATCAAAATACAAAACTTTCAGGTCCTAGCATGCCTGGTCCCCCCCCCCTCCCCCCATGCACAAACTGCTCAGATAACGCATGCTGCACTGGCTTAACCACAAGCTCTGGATAGAAGATGGCGTATCCCCAAAGATATCCTTTACAGAAAACTAGTCTCTGGCCAGAGATCCCTTGGCCACGCCCAGCTTGATACAAAGACATCTGTAAGCACGATATAAAAGCTCTGGACATCAACACAGAGAGCTAGGAAGACACAGCAGCCAACCACAACAGATGGTCAGTGTGCTCCTGAAACAACTCAGCCAGGGGAAAAGAATATCCAAACTTTAACTGAGGAAAAGAGGGCAAGGCAGAAAGCGAGCTCCAATTAAAGCAATTCCACAACCATCATCCATACGTGCATCTAATGTCACAGATATTGCCTTCCTGCATTGGCCTTACTGGCCACAGCCAACACTGCTCCAGACGTGTCAACTCTACTCGACACGACCCTAGAGTGCATCATCCATAGTCAACACCTGTTGACTGAGGCCTACTACTACTGCAAGTTCACTTGAGTCATGTTCAAGCTGATTTAGCCACATATGAAGAAGACATGTCTTATGCACTTTTTTGCTCAGAGTATATACTCCTTGTTGGAATGAAACATAACAACATTGTGAAAGATTGTCCCAAACGTCGTGACTCTTCATTCCCTGCTTTCAGTGTGACGTGAGTGTTGTGAGTTTATTGTATTGGTGGTCTGTTGTTGATTGTTGTTCGCATGTCTTTAACTTTGTCATGCTATTTAATGTCTCTTTTGTTTTGTTTTATATATTTTTGCATCAGTGATGGTTGGTGTATGTGTGTGTACATATATGTGTGGTGCCTGTTTTTGTTCCATTGTTGTCACCCATTATACCTGTGTTGGTATGAGTGTGTACGTATGAGTGTACACACACACACACACACACACACACACACACACACACACACACACACACACACACACACACACACACACACACACTCACACACAAACACACACACACATACATATATAAACATATATACAGTGAAACTCTGTTATAGCGAGAGCGGACGGCCCAGGCACATTTTCTCGCTATTGCCGAGTTCTCGTTATTCCCAAATGAGAACGCCAACGGCACTGTGCGCACTCGAGCCAGACGAAGATGAGAGGAGGGAGAGGGGGGGAGGGGGAGAGGGGATTACACACCGCACAAGGATGCGCCTTTCGTTGTTTTTCTTTGTTACCGGCCACCACGAGATGTGCCCTTCCGGGAACTTGACGACGAGGTGGGGGTGGGGCGAGTGGCGAGAACTTTTGTGACCAGGAAGGATAGAAAATCTCTCGTTATTACCGAGATGATTATCCACTAACTCTCGTTAAATCCAATGGTTTATTCTTAAAGATTAAGAAGGGCAAAAAACGGGGATTGAAAAATGTCTCGTTACTACAGTGTTCTCGTTATTACAGTTGTCATTATTAATGGACTCCACTGTATATATATATATATGTATGTATAGATAGATATGTAGATAGACAGACAGGCAGATAGATAGATAGATACATAGATACATACATAGATAAATAGATATTAATAGATATAGATACACAAGTGTGTGTGTTTACTGTAATTTGTTATTTCTCATTTCTCATTTGTATATTTATGTAATTATTCCTTTATTCGTTTATTTGTTTGTTTTCTTTTATCTATATTTTTCTCTGTTTTCTTTTTTTTTCCTATTTTGTTCATTCCTCAGAAGTAAACAACAGACTGGAGGAGGTATAATTAAAGAAATGTTACTTTCATCTTGTTGATAGGCAGTGAAGGCTCTGTGTGTTGACTGGGATGCTTTCTGCAATATGAGACAAGTTTATACTTAGTTGCTAGTCGTGTTTTGAATCAGCCCTTTAATTTTTCTTTTCTGTATTCATTCTTTTATTTGAAGATAAGGTACACAGACACACAGTCCATTACACTTTAACCAAGACTGTTCCTATGATAGACTGTTACAATCCTGGTATAAGATACAAAACCCATAAGCTAAGTAGGACCTCAGGACCTCTCCACTCATGGATGTATGTAGGCCCACAGGTTTAAGGTTTGTCTCATGATCATTCTGGATCTTGTCCATCACTTGGCACCTGCGACGTTAGTGCCTATGGAATCCATTCTGAGCGCAGAGACGTCATTGAGAAACTGCACTAAAACTGGACCTGAAACCACACACATGGTTTATATCTTGTCAAGTGATCTTTGTCATATAGACTGAGCGACATCTTATGAACCAGGGTGTCCTGTCGTGTGTCCTGCATTATGTAATATAGTTGAAGGAATAGAGTAAAGCCTTCATTTACACTGATAACACTTAAGAATTGTTTTCAGCTATATAAAAATTGTTTTTAAAAATTGAGTGGTATATGAAATTGATAAAAGAGTTCAACGTCCACAGTTACTGATATTTACTATAACAATACCTGGAAAGAAAGAGACACAGCATGAATGGATAAAGAGAGAGAAGAAGGCAGGATGGAAGAAAAGAAATAAAATGCACGTATTTAAATGAAGAAAAGACGTTGGCACGTGAAAGACAGCATGTATTACATGGAGAAAAATACAGATTATCAGAGATTCAACAAACTTATAATGAGTATGAAGTTCCATGCCTGTACAATGTGGCTGGACAGTGGAGAAACAGAAAACGTGTAGACATATGAGATGTAAATGCCACGCTATGTCTTTTTGTTACAAAGGTGTTCAAGAATGATATGGCTTGACCCGTATAGTTGATGTTTCTTACGTTGCTGGTCAGAGCACGTCTTTCCTGTAGACACACGTCTGTTTCTGCTTGGGTTATGTTGGCTGCATTACTGGGTATCAGAAATCTTTCCAGGCATTTTAAGTGCTTTGATCTGCACTTGAACTGGGAGGGATGAAAACTTACTACCTGACATGATAAAGGTAAACATTTCGAAAGTGGTAAATACTTCTGTTTGTTTTAAATGAATCCAAACAGAGTAGGAGCCATGACACTAAGTGCTGAGTACTGAACTTGAAGCTCCGTGTACAATAGGCCTTTCAGTTCACAGGTAACCAAGCTTTTTTAAGTTGATTTATGCTACCTACGCACCCATGACAGTGATTGCATTTGCTGCCCTGATAGACAACAGTGTTATGCTGAAAGAATGTCAGCAGTATTTTTTAAAGAAAAGTTGAGGAACGCCGTCAATGATGCATCCCTAATTGGATGAGATTTCTCTGTGTGGTCCAAGTCTTTTCAAATGAACCCACACCATGTTCATTTAAAAAGCATGTTTTTCTGTCTGATTACCACTTTAATGGCCACAAAGGCTGGGACAAACTTGCAATGCTATGATGAAGGTGATGGGTATACGCTGTTCCATATCCATCTGAGTCATATTGTACACATCCATCATCAACTCAATCAGATGAGCCATCACAGGATGATGGCAAAGTGGATGATAATCATGATGCTGTGACGTCCATCTAGCACTGAGACTGCACAACAGGGTTCCACTGTACGTTTGCTGTCATAATATATCCTGTCATCAGTCAGGCCTTGGAGATATGAAACCTGCAGTGTTGTTCAGGTGATTTGAGCAACACATACCATGACGCGTCAGTTAAGTGAATGAGTCTTAGCTAGGTGTCCCAGTCTTCCCAATGATCCCATGGCACACTCAAATCTTGGTAGAAGCTGGCAGGGTCTAAAACATCCCGAAGTGATTTTGGCAGGATTGATGAGATGTGAACCCAAAATCTTTCATTCAGTAGTCCATTGTATAACCACTGTACCATGACAACTAGTATAGATCATTATCCTTTTCATCATTGTCGTTAGTTCACTAAATAATAACAGACATCACAAATACCAGACCACAACTGTACTGATAACAAGACTGTCATGTCTCATGTGCACAGATCAGATACTGTCACACAGTTATTCCACGATTTACTGAGGCCAACATAGTTCCATTTTACATCCACTATTGAACGTGTTATAACAATGTGCCTACTGAAGACAATAATATCTCGCTGAACAGACGTAGAGAGCGATGCTTTCTGTGAAGATATGACATGGCTACTGTACAAACTTCAACACCTTTTAGGATATGTAGTGTGGGTCGACAGTCATTGCTGTCTGTGGTTGGTTTAATGTACTGGATTCTTTTGGTCAGAGCAGATATTTCCACGCACCTCACAGATATAGACAATACCCTTATCAACAGCTCTGATGGTCTATTGAGTATCAGTGACATTTGTCCAGGTGTAGAATATCTCTTAAACAAAACAAACGTTACAATCCAGCAGGCCAACATGTCATATTGTCATTCGAATCACTTTTCAACGTTTACAGCACGTATGGGAGTGGTTTATGGAATTTGTGATCATTCCACTGTTTACTGTCATTTGCATATAGAAGTGCCACAAGGCATGTTGGCACGTGTTTATGTGAAAAGGCTAGCTTATTGGTGTGAGTCTAGTCCATGGGAAGTACATGTGTGTTCTCATAAAAGTACTTGTATGTCTCACGATTTGTCATGCAGCTGGCATTCACTTGAAGAAATCGTCACTGAAGCAAATACAAATCATGTGTTTTTCTCATACCAACACGTTCCTGACGTTAAAATTCGCATAGAAGCAATTACACACCATGGGTTTACCTTTAGATTTACATCAGAACATTCAGGGTATGTGGTAATACCAAGTTTGAGATCCTCTCGCAATTCACCCTCAATTCAGATTTACGAAGAACTGAAAG
>JAPXFY010000033.1:9555138-9655138 GCA_030674185.1 Monoplex corrugatus
TCTGTGTCTCTCTCTCACACACACACACACACACACACACCACACACACACACACACACACACACACACACACACACACACACGCACACGCACACACACACACGACACGCACACACACACACACACACTCTCTCTCTCTCTTCTCTCTCTCTCTCTCTCTCTCTCTCTCTCTCTCTCTCTCCGAACCTACACGTTCACTTCCTTCCATGCGAGGAGACCAGTTCAAAGCATTCTGATCGAAACAGCCAATAAATGGTTTCAAGCATATATCATGCATATTTATATGTAACTGCTTGTGTTAATTCCGTAACATACTACTGATGTCAAACATCATCCACTATACTCAAACCATTCCACGCAACAAACATGTTTGTATTCAAACTTGTTTTCATTGAAAAGTCCGCATCCAACAGAAGAATAGTATATCAGTTTATAATTTTCCAATGTGGTCAGGTCGGATAGATGTATCCGCTACTGGTAACCTGGAACCCAGTACTACCTGTCACAGGGTCGAATTGCTGGCGACTAAACCAGCAACCCCACCAGTCCTCTCAGGAGGATGGTGAGGAGGGTGGCTTGAAACCCTGGTGGAAATAAATTAGATCCATCAAAGGGCGCCAGCTCTGGAGAGCTACCCGCGGCCATCTAGCTAAGGGAGTAAACCCTGACAGTAAATCCGGTGTGGGGCCCCAAAGGCGGTTGGATGGCAAATTTTGTCACTTTCCGGCAGCTCCTGCGGCCGCGTTGGCACCAAAACGTAACAGCTCTGCTGTTCCTTTGGATCTGTCAGCGAGGTGGAGAGGGGGGGACAAGTTGCATGGGCAACAGCCTGTCTTCCATATTACACTGCCCAGGCTTACATCCGACCATTCATCCACAAACACTCTGCACCTACGACCTGGAGAGGACACTCCAGCCTCGCTACTAACACTAGTGTCGGCACAACACGGCAAGCAACAGATACCGGTGATAAGTCATTGCGTCAGCCAGGGGTTGCTTTTGACGGTGGGAGAGACCTTCGTGTCTTACTGGACAGCTACCGACCACCTAAGCTGGGCAGCCCCCAGCCAGTTAGGTGCTGTCCCGCCACGACCTGCCTTCTTCATTGGGTGCATGAAGATTAGGAGAAAATCTGACAAGCAGGTCGTTAATTACCGCACCAAACAAAAAGAAAAATTCAAATTCAAGAAACGGATCAGGAAAAGGATCAGCAGTGAAACTGGGCTGTTGGAATGTCCGAACAATGATGCCTGGGCTCTCCCAAGATCTGCAAGACATCAGCGATGCCAGAAAAACCGCCGTCATAAACAGCGAACTAAAGAGGCTCAATGTGGACATTGCCACTCTGCAGGAAACACGGCTGGCTGACTCAGGAACACTAAAGGAAAGGGACTACACCTTCTTCTGGCAAGGAAAGAGTTCTGATGCCCCAAGAGAGCACGGAGTAGGCTTTGCAGTAAGGAACAGCCTGCTGAACATGATTGAACCAGGCAGCGGCGGTTCAGAACGACTCTTGACTCTCTGCCTCAACACCACCGAAGGCTATGTCACTCTTATCAGCGTTTATGCCCCAACTCTGTCCGCCTCTCCAGACACCAAGGATGAGTTCTACGAAAATCTTGCATCAACCATAAGGAACATCCCCAGGATAGAACAACTTGTTCTCCTGGGCGACTTCAACGCCAGAGAGGGTGCAGACAATGACTCATGGCCCTTCTGCCTCGGTTCCTTTGGAGTGGGGAAAATGAATGAGAATGGACAGCGACTGCTTGAGTTTTGCGCCTGCCATGAACTGTGCATCGCCAACTCCTTCTTCAAGACGAAGCCTCAGCACAAAGTCTCCTGGAGGCATCCCCGCTCAAAACATTGGCACCAACTGGATTTGATCATAGTAAGACGTGCCGCTATCAAAAACGTTCTCCACACTCGCTCTTATCACAGCGCAGACTGCGACACAGACCACTCTCTGGTATGTTGCAAGATCAGGCTACAACCAAAGAAGTTCCACTGCTCAAAGAAACAAGGGAACCCTCGCATTGACGTCAGCAAGATGTCTCAGCCAGATCTTGTAGAACAGTTCGCAGAGGCCTTTCAGAGAGAATACGATGCATTGCAGCCCAGAGACTCTGCCACTGAGAAATGGGAAATGCTACGAGACACCATGCACTGCATTGCTATGGCCACCTTTGGGAAGAAAACTGTGAAGTCCCACGACTGGTTTGAGGCCAAATCATCAGAGATGACTCCCACTGTTGAGGCCAAGCGTGCCGCACTCACCAAGTATAAGCGGTCACCCAGTGAGAAGAACCTGCAAATCCTCAGGGCTGCCAGAAGTAAGGTTCAGCTTAACGCCAGGCGCTGCGCAAACGAGTACTGGACAGAGCTCAGCGAAGAGATACAGAGTGCTGCTGAAAGAGGCAAAATCCGAGGAATGTATGATGGCATCAAGAAGGCACTGGGACCAACACAGAGCAAGATCGCCCCCCTCAAATCCTCCACTGGGAAGTAATCAGCAATCCTAGCCAACAGATGGAAAGATGGGCGGAACACTACTCCGACCTTTACTCTACACAGAACATGGTGTCCCCCTCAGCCCTCGATGCCATCAAGTGCATGCCGGTAATGGAAGAACTTGACGCAGAGCCAACTGCGGACGAACTCAGCAAGGCCATTGATAGCCTGGCATCAGAGAAGGCACCTGGCAACGACGGAATTCCCCCAGACCTCATCAAGCACTGCAAGACTTCTCTTCTGCATCCTTTGCACGCAGTTCTCTGTCAGTGTTGGAACGAGGGAGCTGTACCACAGGACATGAGGGACGTCAAGATCGTCACCCTGTACAAAAACAAGGGCGAAAGGAGCGACTGCAACAACTACAGAGGTATCTCGCTCCTCAGCATTGTTGGCAAAGTCTATGTTCGGGTCCTCCTAATCCGCCTGCAGAAACTGGCTGAATGCGTCTACCCGGAATCACAGTGTGGTTTTCGAGCAGAGAGATCCACGGTAGACATGGTCTTCTCCCTTCGCCAAATCCAGGAGAAGTGCAGAGAGCAGCGGATGCCCCTGTATGTGGCATTCATTGACCTCACCAAGGCCTTTGACCTAGTCAGCAGAGATGGCCTTTTCAGGGCTCTCCGAAAAATCGGCTGTCCCCCCAAACTGCACAGCTTAATTGAGTCCTTCCACTCAAACATGAAAGGGATGGTGCAATTCAACGGAAACCTCTCCAAGCCCTTCGACGTACGCAGCGGTGTGAAACAAGACTGCGTCCTGGCCCCAACCCTCTTTGGAATCTTCTTCGCTCTCCTCCTGAGGCATGCGTTCAGCACAGCGCAAGAAGGGATCCACCTGTGGACCAGATCAGATGGCAGGCTCTTCAACCACGCCCACCTCAGAGCAAGGACAAAGGTCCGTGAAGCCCTCATCAGAGACATGCTATTTGCCGACGATGCCGCAGTTGTGACCCATACTCAGCGGGAATTGCAGTCACTAATGGACCGCTTCTCCCAGGCTTGAAAAAATTTTGGTTTGACCATCAGTCTTAAGAAGACAAACGTCCTGGGCCAAGACACGCCATCTCCACCAGCCATCTCCATTGATGACTACGAGCTTGAAGTCATCCATCAATTCACATATCTTGGGTCCACCATCACCGATAACCTCTCCCTTGACACAGAGATTGACAAGAGGATCGGGAAGGCAGCCACAACACTAGCCCGCCTCACACAAAGGGTATGGACAAATCCCAAGCTGACCACAAAGACAAGATGGCTGTATACAACGCCTGTGTCCTCAGCAGCTTGCTGTATGGCAGCGAGGAATGGACCACGCATGCTCATCAGGAGAAAAGGCTCAATACCTTCCACCTGAGAAGCCTACGGCGCATACTTGGCATTTCCTGGCAAGACAAGGTGACCAACACCGAAGTCCTAACCTGCGCTGGCCTCCCAACCATGCATACCATGCTGAGACAGCGTCGGCTGCGCTGGTTGGGCCACGTTCGCCGCATGGAAGATGGTCGCATCCCAAAAGACGTCCTTTATGGTGAGCTTGCCACAGGGCAGAGAAACATTGGCCGCCCACAGCTGAGATACAAAGACGTTTGCAAGCGTGACATGAAGGCGCTTGAGATCAACACTGAGTCCTGGGAGGACCTCGCAGACGACCGCAACAGCTGGAGAACTATTCTCAAGAAACAGCTGCGGATTGGTGAGGACAAACTGTCAGCTGCTGCAGCAAGAAAAGCGAGTTCGCAGAAAAGGGATGACAGCCAACAGACCAGCATCAGCATACACATGCGACCGCTGCGACAGAGACTGCCTCTCTCGCATTGGTCTCTACAGTCACAGGCGACGCTGCTTGGACCAAGCAGACAGCCCATCTAGACATTAGAATGGATGTACTTTGTCCATGGTCAGTCATGACCGAAGGGGGCCTACTACTAATTTTCCAAATGATTTCTACTAATCGGGAATTTGGAAATTCGTTGAAATGGAAAAGATAAACACATGATTCCTGTAATGAAGTGTTATTGGCAACATTTATTTTTCCAACACAACATTCTTGACGGACAGACACATTCTCGCTACACATATAGAGCTCTCCACTCAACAACAGTTCTTGCCCAACCAGGGAACACTCTCAGATTGAAAGAAAATTCTAAACCTAAAAAACCCCGTAAAGTTCCTTCCCTTGAACTAGAGGGCACCAAGGCTGCACACAGTAATTATGAATATCAAGACACAGAATCCACAATATCAACACAACCTAAAATCATATCATTACAGTGTGTTACCTGAACAATGGACGTTCCTTTATACTATAGTTACTATTGGCTTGCCTTTTCTACTGCAGATATAATTTTGTTGTGTATAGCCACTACATCAGATTAGAATTTTCTAGGAAAATTGATTACAGCTGACTGTTTTCTCCTTTCAATTAAGATGCATTCCTTGTAGACTAAGAGAACAAACATGATCCTCTCATAACAGCTATGCTTAGTCAATCACGGAAGAATAATTTAGAAGTCCATGGTGAGATAATGACAGGACAGAGGTCAAGAACTGGAACGGAGCAGAATTACTCTTTGCCGCCCGAGTCTGCCGCTCTCACTGTCAGAGTCAAGTTCTATGTGATAACTGTTTGCCTTGAGCAGCTCTTTTGCTGGTTTGATAACAATTGATTTTTGAAATAGACAGATAGGTAGGTAGATAGACAGATACATACATACATACATACATCCATACATACATACATGCATACATAACAGATATAAAGATAGATACATAGACAGACATACATACAGATAGATAGATAGATAGATAGATAGACAGACAGATAGATAGATAGATAGATAGTTAGATAGATAGATAGACAGACAGATAGATAGATAGATAGATAGACAGACAGATAGATAGATAGATAGATAGACAGACAGATAGATAGATATACAGATAGATAGATAGATAGACAGATACATACATACATACATACATACCTGCATACATACATACCTACATACATACGTACATACATACAAACATACATACTTACATGCATACATAAAGAGATAGATAGATAGATAGATAGATAGATAGATAGATAGATAGATAGATGGATAGATAGATCGATAGATAGAATGAATGGCAGATATTTATATATATATATATATGTGTGTGTGTGTGTGTGTCTGTGTGTGTGTGTGTGTGTGTGTGTGTTGTGTGTGTGTGCCCAGGCATGAGAAGTTCAAATACAGTATTTGTGTACGTGATGATCACACTTGAAGAACAGGTTCGCATGGTCAGCACTGGTAGAACCATCAGAAACTTGGCTTCACATGTCAAATTAATGACCTCACAGGTAGTGAGCAAGATTTCACCAAGCTTGTTAAAAGTCTAGATGAAACATCAACAAGATATTGCATGGAAACCAGATCTGTGAAGACCAAGTTCATGGCCAGCCATAACGACATCATTACTACTGATATAACTGGCCATGAAATTTATTCAGGAACTGTTCAATACTTTTTCCCCATTTTCTACGTCACCTTCATGGCCAAAGAAGCTGGCAGTTTTCTCAGTACGATGAGGATAGGAAGAAGAGGAAGAGGGGATGGTGATGATGAAGATAAGGATGAAAATCATGATGTTATGGATTTCCTCTCAGGATTGAGAGTATGTGACATGGCGTACTCAACGCTTACTATCATGATGTATTCTGACGTCAACTAGGCACAAGAGATACAGGCACCAGGATTTAAGCAACAATATCATTGTAGTATCTGTAAAGTGGATGATATTCGAGTGTGTAATCCCAGTCTTTCCATTGAGCCCATAACACGCTGCAATGTGGGTAGGACCTGGTTGAAGCCAAAATTACATGATGATTTTTGAAGGGACTGATAGAGATTCGAACCCACAACCTTCCAGTCGATAGTCTGCTGCGCTAACCACTACACCACAGCGACCAGTAACTGTTCAATTATTTACCTACCTGGGATCCATCATTAGCAACGTGGGATCCAATCAAAAAATCTTCTCAATATCATCAAAGACAACATCAGCACTGTCCAGGCTGAAACCTGTATGGAAGGACAAAGACATCTCCACAAAACACAAGATGTGCTCTTACGTGCACTGGTGTACTCCATCTTCCTGTATGCATACTAGACATGGACCCTCACAGCAGGTTTCGAAAGACGAATCCACACCATGGAAATGATGTGTTATGGTAAACATCAGATACACTGATCATGTCACTGATGAACAAGCTCGCCATACTAATAAGCAGAACACTGCACTAAATGATGATCTGCTGACATCAGTTCAGAATGGAATACTATGCTGGTACGGCTATGTAATCAGATCCAATGGCCTAACTTGATCAATCCTGCAAAGAATTGTAGAGTGAAGGCGATGTTTGGGAAGACAGGAAAATATCGATGGACTGATGATATTCTAGATTTGACAATGAAACCATTTGCAAAGACCCAGGCTTTGGCATACAACGTAGACAGCTGGAATAGTCTGATGAACAGTTCTTTTGTGAGGCGCTTCAGCGACTATTCACAGAATTCAATATGGTAGAGGTTTATATGACAGTTTGTTAGTATTTCACGCCGATGTGTGCTAATGTGTTGTGTTGGTGCGTGTCAATGTACAACAATTGTATGTCAATTTACTGTCACGTGTGTATCAGTGCACAGCCAATGTATGTCATTGCATTGTCATACTGTGTTAGTGTGTGACAGTGTACAACCATTGTGTGTCTATGTATTGTCATACTGTGTTAGCATGTCAGTGTACAACCATTGTATGTCACTGTACTGTCATACTGCATTAATGTGTGTCAGTGCACAACTGTTATATGTCCATTTACTGTCATACACTATCAGGTGTATCAGTGTATAACCACTGTATTCCAATGCACTATCATACTGTGTTATTGTGTGTCAGTGTACAACCACTGTGTGTCAATGTACTGTCATACTGTGTCAGTGAGTAACATTGTACAGCCATTGTATGTCAATGCACTGTCAAGCTGTGTATATGTGTCAGTGTACAACCTCTGTGTATCAATGCACTGCCATACTGTGTTAATGCCTGTCAGTGTACAATCACTGTGTTAGTATGTCAGTGTAGAACCATTGTATGTGACTGTACTGTCATGCTGTGTTAATGCGTGTTAGTACACAACTATTGTATGTCTATGTCTATGTTGCGTGTATATCAGTGCATAACGTTGTGTTTGTATGTCAGTGTATAACCTTTGTGTGTCTTGTAGTGTAATACTACGTTAATGGGTGTCAGTGTACGTCCTTTGTATATCCTTGTACTGGCAAACTGTTAATGTGTGCCAGTATACAACCATTCTGTATTAATGTACTGTCAACTGTGTTAGTGTGTGACAGCGAACAACCATTGTGTGTCAATGTCCAACCATTGTGTGCCAGTGTACAACGTGTGTCAGTGTGCAACCAATGTGTGTCAATGTACAACTGTTATGTGTCATGTGCAACAATGTGTGTCAACTGTGCAACTGTTATGTATAGTGTACAACCAGTGTGTGTCATGTATAACCATTTTCATCAGTCAAGGCTGAAAAATGACGCTGTAGATGTCAGTGTACAACTTCATTCTTAAGCATCGAATCATGGCAAAGACAGTCATCGTGTTTTGTCATCAACAGTGGCGGACTGTGTCTACCATTGGTATGTCATCGTGTTTTGTGGTCAAAGGTAGAGAGCTGTATTTACCATTGGTAGGTCAACGTCTTTTGGGTCAACAGTCTAGGACTCTAATACCATTGTGTCACATGTAGATGTAAGTGACTGGCAGTGTCTTGCAGTTTATGCAGTTCGTGAAGATCTAGCATTGATCATTCTTCTCGGAGACAAAATACACCAGTCCAGGTTAAACGAAAATCTTCAGCGCACAAATCTACACGCAGCAACTCCACAAATCCACAGCAACTTCTCTATCTCTGACAGCAGACTTACACTTCAACTCTTCCGATCGCTCTCTCTCTCTCTCAACCCACAGTCACGCTTTATTCATAACATCATGGAAAGTTCCCGAATATTCTTGGCTTTTCCCTAGATTTTCAGCCAGGCATAGTCACATTCTCGAACCTTCCCTTTCTAGAATATTCTGTAGTTCTAGCCAATCATTGTACAAATCAAATTTGTTTACGATTTCCGGAACATTCTAAAAAGTCTAAGGTATTCTACATTTTTCTTGTCATTTCTAGATTGCTCCAAAGGATTGTACATATTTCCATACAGCGAAAGCAAACTTAAATATTTTCAGTGTTAACATAAACAAACAAATATTCTCGATACATTATCGAGTGAATCACAAACCAATCTTCAAGAGCGAACAGTGGAGAGTAGCTGAATTGACAGACACATTTGCGTCACACTTCTCTTATCGGCATTCGCACTTTCACATTGAGTTTCTCTTTTTCAAATGTAACACATTGGTAGGTCAACGTGTTTTGTGGTCAACAGTGGCGGATTGTATCTACCATTGGTAGGTCAATTATTTTGTGGTCAACAGTAGACTCTATCTATCACTGGTAGGTTAACGTGTTTTGTGGTCAACAACAGAGAATTATATATACCGTTGGTAGGTCAATGTGTTTTGTGGTCAATAGTAGAATATTGTATCTACCATTGGTAGGTCAATGTGTTTTGTGGTTGTGACGGATGTGCTGTATATATTTTCACAGTGCTGTTTTTGCATTTTTACTTTTGTGTAAGGTGTTTTGGTTCATTTTGCTTTTGTGGATTGGAGCGCCCAGTGTTGTTTTCGGTGTCTTTGCTCTCATTGGCCGAGGTGAGGAATGTTTTGGGATTGGCTGTGAAGTAAAATCGTGGAGTGCGTGTCGAAAAATCTGTGAACTCAAATTGAGTTCTACAGAGATTGCCAGGTTGAGCTGTTGCGTTTCCTTGCTGCCTGAAGAGAACCATGTCTGTTTGTGTAAGCTGCTAATGTGTTAGCAGCTTCTGACGTGGGGAGCTGTCTGGTCTGATTGGTTCCGAGGGAGCCACATACGTACGTGACTATGGTTTGAGGGGTGTATGCTACATACCTGGGCGTTTCCGACTAATGACGCTTCTGTGATTTGTCCTGTTCCCCGGGATTGTGCGGTAACAACAATGTCTAAATGCAGTTATCTCTGTCTGATGTGTTTGTTGAGCCAGCTGGACAAAAATGAACTGAGGATATCTGATTGATTATAAAATATTGAAATATACTGTTTTGTTTGCAGAGGTGGATGAGGTGACTGAATGGATGGTTGTGTGTGATTGGGGAAAACACTTAGAACGCGCACCTACACACACACACACACAGTTTACATCATACCTTTAGTCTACTTTCATTCTCTTATCAGTCACTCATAAAACGACTTTTGTAACACTGGTCATTAGTAGAATATTGTATCTACCATTGGTAGGTCAACATGTTTTGTTGTCAACAGTACAAGAGTGTGTCTTCCATTGTTAGATCAACGTGTTTTGTGGTCAACAGTAGAAGACTGTGTCTTCCATTGGTAAGTCAACGTGTTTTGTGGTAAACAGTAGAGGACTGTATCTACCATTGGTAAGTCAACGTGTTTTGTGGTAAACATAGAGAACTGTATCTACCATAGATAAGTCAACATGTTTTGTGGTAAACAGTAGAGGACTGTATCTACATTGGTAAGTCAACGTGTTTTGTGGTAAACAGTAGAGAACTGTATCTACCATTGGTAAGTCAACATGTTTTGTGAACAGTAGAGGACTGTATCTACCATTGGTAAGTCAACGTGTTTTGTGGTAAACAGTAGAGGACTGTATCTACCATTGGTAAGTCAACGTGTTTTGTGGTAAACAGTAGAGGACTGTATCTACCATTGGTAGGTCAACATGTTTTGTGGTCAACAATAGAGGACTGTATCTACCATAGGTAGGTCAATGTATGCTGTGGACAATAATAGAGGACTGTGTCTACCGTTGGTAGGTCAACATGTTTTGTGGTCAACAATAGACGATTAAGTCTATAAGGTCCATGTACGTGTTTTGATAAGAACTCTTTACACAGAAATGTTTATACTGATCCCACAACGCCCTTTTTTTATTACGTCAATTTTGTTATTTTATGAATCAGGTGAAATAGAAATAACATTTTGTGGGTGTATCGACTAATAACTCCCCCCCCCCCCACACACACACACACAAATCGTGTTGTTTTCTGTGTGTATTTTTGTAAGCTAGGTAATCTGTTACATCATCTGTTAACAATCATATCAGTATGAGATTCCAGCCATTCTAACAGTTTAGCTTCTTTATATTTTCTCCGCTTTTCTGCCAGTGTGTTGAAGGTATACATGAAAGGATTAAGAGCAGAATTTAAAGGCAATACAAAGATAGCTAATGCCACATTCACTTCGCCAGGGATTGGAATATCACCCAGTGCTAACATTCCACACAATCCAACAGGAAACCAGCACAAGAAATCTGTTACAGCAACACTGATCAATCGCCGAGCTATGGTCATGTCATGTGACACTTTGGTTGTGTTGGTTGTCATGGTATTCTTCTGTATTGACCAGTAAATGAAAGCTTGGCCTGCAGAGATCAGCAAAAATAGCACAAAGTTAAGAACAATTAATATACTGAAAGCGTAAAGTCTTCCTTTGAAATCATGTCTTGTAACTGGCAGTGGAATACAGATACTTGTCTGGCTGTAAAACTCCCAGTGAGATGTCACTGGAAATAAAGGCAACATGGCAAGAAACCAACCAACCAACCAAACCAGCAGACAAGCCACTACTGCTGACGTTTTCTCGAATCGCATGGAGCTGAATGGAAAGCGAAGAACAATAAAACGATCAAGTGTGATAAGCCAGATGATCATAGCTGAGACTTCACTGGACAGCAAAGACAGAATGCCAGCCAACTTACAGGTCACACTGTTCTTCCATGTGTCATCATGATGGAGATATCTACCACGGTACAGTTCATCAGCCACTCCAATGACAACAATGTAGACACCCATGAGAAAATCAGCCATCGTGAGATTAGTGACAAATACACTAAATCCACTTAAAGAAGTTTTCTTCGACTTAAGCAAACGTATGAAGAAGCAAAAGAAATTACCAGTCACAGACAGACAGCTAATCAGCCAGAGAAATCCTCGGTATATTCCCGATTGTAGTAAATCTTTACACGACGAAATTTCATTTTGGGGAGAATAACAAAAGGCAGTATCAAATTTCTCTGGAAGTATTTCTTTACAGCAGAGTTTATAGTTTACTGTTGATATGATATGTAGAAACAACAGATCTCTAAACACGTCGTGGGGGAATGTTTTCACAGGACTACCATCCATGTACAATTCAGCTAAGCGTGGTGTAGACTTGAAACCACCAAGACCAATACCTTGAATGGCAGTAAAAGATAAGTTGATCTTCTGCAAGCGTAAGAATTTTGACAAGACCTTGGAGTCAAAAACCGTTAGTGTAGTGTAAGACAAGTCCATCACTGTTAGCGCGTTTGTGTAGTATAAGATGAATTATAAGTGTAAAGTGATGTGAGGGGGTTTTGGACAGTGACAATGTTTGTAGATTTTGTAAATTAACAAAGTGAGCCATGTCTACATGCTGCAGTTTGTTGTCCACTGAGATCAAGATGCCTTAAATTGACCAATCCAGTTTGAAAAAGATGGGTCATAGAGCAACGAGCAAGGACTAGATAAATAAGGTAGGCATTGGTATTTACTGCAGACATATTCATTCTGAACTTGTGGCATCCAAGGACCGGAGATCAGGAAATAATGATGCAGAGAAAGGCTGAAAACACAGAAACGTGTGACCTTGACACAGACATTCCTTGGGGCAGGTCGCGTCACATGACATTTCATCATCATGCATTGGACAGTGAGGCCATCCATCACACAAGTGATCACCATGTACACATATTTTGGAAGCTCTGCATCTGAAGAATCCTGGACACACTATGTTGTCACATCCCTCTTCGTCCTCATGATCAATACAGTCATACATTCTGTTACATCGTGTGTACACAGGTAGACAATCATTAAACTTACCTGGACATCGGTAGTGGGTGTCAGGACAGGACTCGTTCGACTTCATTGGGGTTGATGTGAAAATCCTGATACCATCAAAATTGATAAGAGCAGGAGATGGAAAATCTGTATAGTCTTTTTGATCCACGTAAAATCCATCACAGTTTTTTTCATCTGATCCATCTGGACAATGAAACAACCAGTCACACAAGTTGTCAATGGAAACACATTGACCGTTAGTGCAGGTAAACATGTTGACACAAGGAGGATGTTTACAGAATGATTCATCGCTCTCATGCTGACAGTCAGGTCTGAAGTCACACACCAGTGTGTATGACAGTGTGGTGGCATCATCATCACACGTAAACAAAGCTATGTGTCGATCTTCTGATTCACGTATGCCATGCATATTTGACGAATTTGTGGCAAACCCACAAAGGAACGTGTGTCTTTTACCATATAACAGAAAATCATGCGTAACTTGACCATCAGGACAGGTCATCAGAGATGGTTGTCGTGTGTGCAACAACACCTGTACACCGGGCAGTGAGATAGTTTTTGAATACTGATGGTTCTGTTTCTTTTCATTCTTACTGAATTCACAAACTGCACCATAACGTAATGAATGTGTATTGTGACAGTCAGTAAAGGAATACTTTCCAGACAGTTCAACATATATTTTCGAATTAAACGTCGAATATGATTCATGTGGAATAAACGTCAAATATGCTGTATATGCAATAAAATGAAAAACAACAGTTCTGTCCTTGTGAATAATATTGAGTCTGTACATGTTAGATAAAGTTCTATCACCCATGTACATACCAACCAAAACTTGTTCAATAAAAACTGTATTTACATTTGTAACATTTTTCACTGATGTTATCCATTCATTGCCACATTTAGGAACACCCAGTGAGCCCCCAATTATACGACAGTAACGGCTGGCCCTTTTGTCAGCAAGTGTTCCTGATCTGTCAAATTGATGTAGAACTTCACTGCTGACAAACATGTAACAGCGGTTGCAAATGGCAATGCACCCTGACACTCGGGACTGCTGAAGGGACAGTGTTCTGTTTCATCCTGTCCATCATTACACTCTGTCTTCAAGTTACAGTCCAAGTGCTGCTGAAAGCTGGAATAATAATTTACTGAACAGTTGAAAAGACCACCGAGTAATTTCTGAGGTGACATATTTTCAGGGTGAAATGAAAACAAAATGTTTGAATTTGTTTGTATATTCTTACATAAAGATTTCTTGAAACTATACTTTACTTCTAATTTTGTACCTCTGTATAACTGCACAATGTATTTAGAGTATGTTTTTGAGGACACGTCTATTAATTTGGGAAATGCAGCGCCTTGAACGTATAGCCGAAGTGATAACGATATAAGACACTTTACACTGATCATGACAACGTGTCCAGTTGGGATGGATACATTTGTTTTCACAAATGTGTCCTTTGTCAAAGCGATATTCCCTTTAAGTGTGATATAACCTGTTAACTCTGATGTCATCACACAGAGCAGACGTATGGACGATTCGTTCTTTGGTTTTAAGTCACCTTAAACAATGAATATAAAATGAAACAGTGAACAAGTAAACGCATTAAGAAAGAAGCAACACATTAGCGACGTAAGGGACTGAGTCAGCACACCACAGAAAAAAGCTAGACCACATGCTACAGACATAACAAGTATGTATAATCTTACAAAGTTTCATTGTTGGTGGATATGTGTAAACCGGCTTGAATGTGTGTGAGAAAAACAGGGAATGAAAAAAATTAACAGCAAAGAAATAAGGAAAGAGCAGAGTGATTAGGTAATTGACAGAGTGGAGACAGGACACAGCACAGGGAGAAGGAGTGGGGGATCAGAGAGTCTGAGAAATAAGAACCAAGACAAAGAAATGTGTAGAGTATTCTGACCATGCTCACTTTGTTATGTAAGGTAAATACTAAAGAATTCTGTAAATGGTGTCTTTCAAACTGTACTCTACATGATGAAATGGTGTTCTGTGGTGTGGACTAAATCCCACTCATACCTTCAATGAACCACCACCATAATGTCTTCCTGTCTGATATTGACACCATGCAAACTTTCACGTAAAAATTTACTGACCCTGAATCAGACATCATTAAAAGCAATGTGAACAAGACGTTTTTGAAAACAAAACAACAAACAAACTGTGAAATGACTGTTGTTATGTCTATGCTGGTACTGATGACACCAAGCCAGTCATGTTGCTTGGTGACCTGTACAGTTCAGACTGATGGTTGTCTGGGATACAGACAAACGTTACAGAGACTCTCCATGTCAGGCTACTGGTGTTGACATTCTTCACTGTTCTCAATACAACCCTCAGTCAGCATTCAGAGACATTTGGTGTTTCAGGGTTAATACAACAATATACCAGTTATTATATTTTGTAGACACTCACTGTTCGCCATCGTTTGATCATTACAAGATATGTGGAAATGTCTTGTAGTAAGTGTATGAAGGAGTCACTGAATATAACCTCTTGGTCACCGTCTAATATCCATGACATTCCACTACCATGGTCTTCTTCACTCAGTCAACGTCTGCATGAGTGTATTTTACATTCCTTGATACAGCACACTAAATATGCAGAGAAAACACAACTTGGGGTGAACTGTATGCCCACTCAATGGACTTTTATCAGGCAAACTTCTTATAACATCCAAAGCCTTTTCATATATGTGCTTCAGCGCTTATTTGATTTTGTGTGTGTGTGTGTGTGTGTTGTGTGTGTGTGTGGTGTTGTGTGTGTGTGTGTGTGGTGTGTGTTGTGTGTGTGTGTGTGTGTGTGTGTGTGTGTGTGTGTGTGTGTGTGTGGTTGTGTGTTAGTTATTAAGTCTATTCACAACTACTTTGTTTGGTCACTACTTTGTTTGTGTGTGTGTGTGTGTGTGTTAGTTATTAAGTCTATTCACAACTACTTTGTTTGGTCACTTCCGGGAACAAATTCTCTCTCAGTCCGTCAGCAACCTACTTTGTCTCCTCAAGTCCGCTCTCAAACTCACCTTTCTCCCTGCTAAAATCTGACCTCACTCAACCCCCCCCCCTCTGCAGCTGTCCGCTCGGAGGGAATCAATGGTTATATATGTAATTGTATATGCTATGCTCTCTATATTTCATTGCTTTTATCTTGCTTTTATTGCTTTTATTCTTCTCCCCATTTATAGCTGCGTGTGTGTGTGTGTGTGTGTGTGTGTGTGTGTGTGTGTGTGTGTGTGTGTGGTGCGTGCGTGCGTGCGTGCGCGTGCGTGCGTGCGTGCGTGCGTGTGTGTCTGTTTCAGCGCTTAGATTTGATTTTATCAAGATTTTGCGCTATATAAATATTGTAATTATTATCATTTATTTCTATCAGATTTTGCGTTATATAAATATGTAAAATTATTATAAATTATTATTATTATATTATTATATATCCATACATTTTATTTGATATGAGTCCAGCGTGCTCGTATGTTTGTTTGTGGTGTGGTTTTGGTGTGTGTGTGGTGTGTGTGTGTGTGTGTGTGTGTGTGTGTGGTGTGTTGTGTGTTGTGTGTGGTGTGTTGTGTGTGTGTTAGTTATTAAGTCTATTCACAACTACTTTTAGACAGCAATTGATAAAAAGAACAAATGGAGTGTGGGGTTGAGGGTGGGTGTGAATGAAGTATATATTTAAACATAATAAGAAACTGTACCATGATGATAATAATAGCAATTAATTAAAACTAAAAAAAATAATATGATATAATGATAATAATAATAGTAATAATAAATAACGATTTTATACGGGACTACATCTTCATATTCACTCACAATGACCAAAACTCAAGGATACAAAGTGCACACAGACCAGAGGGGGAGGACAGGAGGGGAGTAGGACAAAAAGGTGGACACGTACAGGAGGAAATCACTGCTGGATAAAAAGACATGTCTTCAAGTTAGGCTTCAAGTACGACAGAGTTTATAACTGCCAATTGGACAGGGGAGGCTCGTGTGGGTTGTATAAACCAGACACAAAAAACAGCGGTGACTGACTGGCACATCTGTATCAAGGAATTTGTAAACAGCAGTATCAGAAGCAGAACAAAGAGGTCAGGCATGGGTCTACATTCAGATGTGTGGTCACAAAGATAAATAGGTGCAGTATAGACGATACAATTGTAGCATAATGTACTGATTTTGTTGGAAATTGTCCACATACGCACACACACACCACACTCTCTCTTCTCGGTCTCTCTGTCTCTGTCTCTCTCTCTTTGTCTCTTGCTGACTCTCTCTCTCTTGTCTCTGTCTCTGTTTCTGTCTGTCTCTCTTCTCTCTGCCTGTCTGTTTGTTGGTCTGTCTTCTCCTTCTCTCTCTACTCTCTCCCCCCCCCCCCCTCCTCTCTCCACATCTCACACACACGACACGCGAACACACACATACAGATTCACAAACACAGATAGACACTACACAGACTCACAAACGCACGCACAGCATGCACCATGCACAACACAACACACACACACGCACACACACACACACCATAACACACATACACAACCACAAACACACACACACACACACACACACACACACACACACACACACACACACACACACACATACACACACACACACACAATTTCGTATGTCCATCAATTCTGAAAATTCTCCTTAAATGACGGGTGCATTATCAGTTTCAGTTTTAGTTTTTCAAGATCCACCCCTGCGACTGGAATGAATTCTATATGCACTAACGTCACATGTGCCATTTGATAGTGATCATGGCACAATCCTAAAGCCTGCACATAATCCCATGAGCTGGCCAAAACTTTAGCAGAGCGCTTTTTACAACACAAATTCTTTTATTAGGTATCTGTTTTTGCTGATAAGGAAAGTCTTGATTTCAGCATGTGTAATACCTTCTCTTCTTGTGCCTGTTGTCGTCGCTGTGTTACAATATTCCATATATACAGGAGTGGGCTGAATGCAGAATTGAATGGTAACATGTACACAACCATAAACCACGTGGATCTTGTCTGATACAGCAACACCACACAAAGTCATCACAACTGGTCAGGCCAAATGATAACCAGCAAATGGAGCCTATCACAGCCACTTTAATTATCAGGTTTGCTGAACAAAAAACTGATCTCTTGGTAGAATCCACAACAACTATGGTATTTTGGTATTCTTTTGTGAATAATGACACAACCATGAACAACTGCTATGCACAAGATAAAGTTGAATATCGCAATAACAGTAAACCATTTGAATTGTTGATTACATTTGTAACAATCAAACAGCGCCAGGCGACATAGACCAGACTGACTATCAAGGCCCCAGTGTGACAGTCCAGGAATAAAAGGTACCACTGCCAACACACTTGCAACAAACAAAGTTACGACACAAGCTGCAGCTGTTGTATGTTGCCTGAATCTCTTTCTGGTCAAAGGGAAACAAAGGATGATCACATGATCTAATGCATAAAACCAGATGATTAGAACTGATACCTCACTGGACAGAATGAACAGAAAAGAAGCCATCTTGCAAGTCACACTCTTGGTCCAAGTATTTTCATGATAAATATAATTACCATGAAATACTCGATTGGCCACTGTAACAATAGTTGTTTGAATTCCCATTATCACATTAGCAATCTGGAAATGACAAGAAACAAAACAAAATTGCCTTCAAATGTTTTCTTACAACAAAGGGAATCATGATGCAAACACCATTACCCAAAATGGCAAATATACTGGACAGCCAAGAGAAAATCCTGGACACATCAGTTGGTAACAGGTATTTACATGAAGAAAACACAGGCAGAGGTGACAGACATTTTCTTTTATTTGACTCTTTCAGAAGTAAGTCTCACAACAGACTCTAAAGTTGGACGAAAAGATACTTTTTAAATCGCTTAATTCTGACAATGCATCAACACGAAAACTAGTAAATGGATTGCCCTCTACGTCTAATTCATTCAGTTGTGGAATCGGTTTAACATCTCTTGATTTGATGGTTTCAATGGCAGAAAAAGACAGATTCAAATGTCTAAGCCTTGGTAAGTACATGAATAATGTATTGCCAAACTCTTTTAAATGTGTTCTTGATAAATCAAGTTTACTCAGAGCATAATATACTTTAAACGGTTTACTTGTCAATGAAAACAATGGGTTGCTTGCTAAGATCAGAACCTTTAAGTTTGATAGTCCAAAAAACACATTCATATTGATAATTCTTAATTTGTTTCTAGTCAAATCAAGAAACTGCAGGTTTGAAAGCTTGACACTGTGTACATCAAGTAAGGATGAATGTGACAGACTAAGACGGATGAGATATACGTTAGTACTGAAATTTGCCAGTGTCATTTTTGAGCCTTTGGCGTCTAGATAACGTAACTGATCAAATAAATCAGCAGAGAAAGGCTGAGGACATTGAAAGAATAACCTTGACACACACAGTCCTCAGGACAGGTCATATCACAGAACAATTCATCGTCACGTTGTGGACACTGACCCCAGCCATCACATAGATGATCTCCATGCACACAGACTCTAGAACTTCGACACTGGTAGAAACCAGGACAAGACACCATCTCACAGTCTGTTCATCCTCTCCATAAGTACAGTCGGAAAATCCGTTACAACGTGTGTACACAGGGAGACAGTACAACCAATCTTCTGTACAACGATAATGAGTGTCAGGACACGAGTCCCCAGATTTCATGGTCTGCTGAGTAAAGTAGCCTGCACCATCCAAGTTGATGAACAGTTGTTGCGTTTTGTCTGACTCTGTGTGGAAAAATCTATCCAGCATAAACTCGCGACAGTTGATTTCATCAGAATCGTCCAGACAATCTGAGTGTCCATTACAAATTTGAGTTTGCAGTGCACACTGACCATTGGAGCATAAAAAGCTTTACAGGCAGGATGTTCACAGAATGATTCGTCACTGTTATCTGGACAGTCAAGTCTGAAGTCACACACTAGACTGTATGGTATTGTTGTTATGTCATTATCACAGATAAACATAGCAAAAGTATAAGCAGCGCTTTTTCTTTCAGTGTTGTCTTTAGCACTCATATCCAGTGACACACAATGTTGTAAATATGTAGCCCTTCCACAATAACTGTTTGAATCACAAGATAAACCTGAGTGTGTCACACAATCTGGACACTCAAACAAGCTCTGTGTGTTTGTGTTATGGTGGATAGAGGGGATGTAAGCAAAGAAAGTCAACTGTCTGTACTATAATCTGACTTTCTGACTGTGATTGTGTTTCACACACTACTTCAGGGATCACATATTGTGACAAAACACATATCATAATCTAAGACCATACCATATGTCATTATATTCACGAGTTCCAGCTGTGGAAGTATTGGGCATGTAACAAAAATGAGCTATGTTGTATATCAAAGTATTGTCAAACCATTTACGAAACTTTCTGTACACAAAAGGTACAGAATCCCAACCTGAGTTACCTACTATTACAGAGAAGCTGATCTTTCTTTTAAAGATATGTCGAAAGTTCTCTTGTTCCTTTCTTGTTTTTACTGAAATACGTTTCCACCCATTTTTTGACACGTCCTTGCCACTTGTTTGACTTGTAACGGATGTATTAAATCTAACATAGTGAAAACATTTATTACGTGAAGCCACCAAACCCTGACAACCAGGACTGCTAAAAGGACAGTGTTCTGTTTCATCCTGTCCACCATGACACTCTGTCTTCAGGTTACAGTCCAGGTGGTGCTGGAAGTTGAAATAGTTAACTACAGAACAGTTAAACAAACCAGAGGGTAGCTTTTGAGGTTGGTCGTCTTTAGAATAGAAAGAAAAAACCCATAGCTGATATGCTAACGATGTTTTGACATTACAGTGAATATGAATACATGATGTTGAAAATACTTTTGAAGGTGTGTCATATTTACTGCACACACGTGTACGTCTTTGATGATATGTATCTAGCTCAGTGTAAAACAATTCGAAACATGGATTGTTCCTGTAATCCTGGTTGGTTGTCTGAAAACTGACCATGATGACCCATCCAGGAGGAGCTTTCAGTTCTTCATAAATCTGAGTGGAGGGTGAGTTGGGAGAGGATGTCAAACTTGGTATTACCATATATCCTGAATGTGCTGATGTAAATCTTAAGATAAAACCATGGTCTGTGATTGCTTCTATGCGAATTTTAACGTCAGGAACATGTCGGTATGAGAAAAATACATGATTTGTGTTTGATTCAATGATGATTTCTTCAAGTGAATGCTTGCTGCATTACAAATAGTGACACTCAAACTTTATTTAGTACACACCCATACTTCCCATGGACTGGACTCACACCAATAAACTAGACTTTTTACATAAACACGTGCCAACATGCCTTGTGGTACTTCTATATGCAAATGACAGTAAACAGTGGAATGATCACACATCCATAAACCAATCTAGTATGTGCTGTAAATGCTTGAAAAGTCCGACAGTATGGTACGTTGGCCTGCTGGATTGTAACGTTTGTTTTGTTTAAGAGATATTCTACACCTGGACAGATGTCACTGATACTCAACAGACCGTCAGAGCTGTTGATAAGGGTATTGGCTATATCTGTGTGATGTGGGAAATGTCTGCTCTGGCCAAAAGAATCCAGTACATTAAACCAACCACTGACAACAATGACTGTCGACCCACACTACAAATCCTGAAAGGTGTTGAAGTTAGTACAGAAGCCATGTCATATCTTCACAGTGAGCATCGCTCTCTACGTCTGTTTAGCGAGATATTGTTGTCTTCACTAGGTACATTGTTATAACATGTTCAAAAGTGGATGTAAAATGGAACTGTGTTGGCCTCAGCAAATCGTGGAATAACTGTGTGACAGTATCTGATCTGTGCACATGAGACATGACAATCTTGTTATCAGTACAGTTGTGGTCTGGTATTTGTGCTGTCTGTTATTATTTAGTGAACTTACGACAATGATGATAAAGATAATGATCTATACTAGTTGCCATGGTACAGTGGTTATACGATGGACTACTGAATGGAAGATTTTGGTTCAAATCTCAACAATCCTACCCAAATCATTGCTGGATTTTTTAGACCCAGCTGGCTTCTGCCAAGATTTGAGTGTGCCATGGGATCGTTGGGAAGACTGAGACACGTAGCCAAGACTCATTCACTTCAAGGACGCGTCAATCTATGTGCTGCTCAAATCACCTGAACAACACTGCAGGTTTCATATCTCCAAGGCCTGACTGACGACAGGAATATGTATGACAGCAAACGTACAGTGGAACCCTGTTGTGCAGTCTCAGTGCTAGATGGACATCACAGCATCATGATTATCATCCTCTTTGCCATCATCCCATGATAGTTCCATCTGTCTGAGTTGAAGATGGATGTGTACAATATGACTCAGTTGGAAATGGAAAGGTGTCAGCTGTGGCTGAACAGACGTAATGATTATCTTACCCATCACCTTTATCATAGCATTGCAAATTTGTCCCAGTCTCTGTGGCCATTAAAGCGGAAATAGGAAAAAAACACGATTTTTAATAAAACAAGGTTTGGGCTCATTTGGAAGTACTGGGATCACACAGTGAAATTTCATCCAATTAGGGATGCGTCATTAACGGCCTTCCTAATTTTTTTCTGAAAAATACTGCCAACATCTTTCATCATAACGTTGTCGTCTATTGAGGCAGCAAATACAACCACTGTCGTAATTGGGTAGGTAACATAAATCGACTTGAAAAGCTTGGTTACCTGTGAACTGAAAGGCCTATTGTAACGGAGCTTCAACTTCACTACTCAGCTCTATCTAGTGTCATGGCTCCTGATCTGTTTGGATGTATTTAAAACAAACAGAAGTATTTGCCACTTACAAAGTGTTTTCCTTTATCATGTCAGATAATAAGTTTTTCATCCCTCCAGTTGAAGTGTAAGTGCTCAAAAATGTGTGGAAAGCGTTCTGACACCCAATGTTACAGCCATCACAACTCAAGCAGACACAGACGTGTGTCTACAGGAAAGACGTGTTCTGACCAGTAACGTAAGAAACAACGATAAGGGTCAAGCCATGTCTTCCTCCATACTATCACAACCACCATTTGGAGTGTTTTGTGATTTCACAAGTCAGGATAAATCTATGTTCTGGTGGTTGATAGTTACGTTTCCCTTGACTGCTGCCGTCATCATGAGGACTTGAAGACAGAAGAAGCTGAAGTCCTGCTCCATGTTTACTGTCTTGTCTGTAGTCTGTGTAAAGAGTTTTGGCAGAGTTATGTTTGTTTGTTCTTTTAGTTGTCATACAAGCTGTTTCTGTTGTCTCCCTTGTCTCCCCTCTGTCTTGACAGTGCCATGCATGATGGTCTTGCATAGACTGTCATGCAATGTGACGTGACCAGACCACGTCAGCTTATGTCACTTCATGATGACAAGTAGCGGTTCCTGGGGTCAAACAATGATCTCGACCTTGTTCCTCACGTACTCGCTGATCTTATGGAGATACAGAGCTGTTTCCTCAAACATTTTCTTTTGAACGCCTGAATTCGTCCTTGTGACTCTGCCACGAATGTCCATGATTCCCATCTATACAGCAGGGTGCACAGCACCAGAGAACTAAGGAACCTGTACTTCAGAAGAAAACTTAGATTGCTAATCTACACCATGCTGATTCTGGACATGCAGTGGCTGTGGCGATCTTAACGTGGATTTCTGTTGCACGGGTTCTATCCTAAAGATAGGAATGCTCCCAAATATTGAAGTTGGACATTTCTTCTAATGGCTCATCATTCATGATGATGTTGGTGCTGTTGTTGATTAAGCCTCTGTGTGCTGACTTCCAAGCTGCACGTGTTGACTCTTACAACTGCAACATGTCTGTTTCTCAGGTTTTACAGTTCATCGTCTGTCAGGTCTTACAGTTCGTTGTCTTTTTGTGAGGTCTTACAGTTTGTTGTTTGTCTGTCAGATCTTACAGTTCGTTGTCTGTGTGTCAGCTCTTTCAGCTCATCGTCTGTTTCTCAGGTTTTACAGTTCGTTTATTTATTTTTTTTTGGGGGGGGGGGGGGGTTATGAGGTCTTACAGGTTTTTTACTGTTTGTAAGATCTTACAGTTCATTGTCTGTTTGTAAGGTCTTACAGTGCATTATGCCAGGTCTTACCTGTCAGGTTTATGCCATCTACAGACGGGCCTATCACTGATGAAGATGGAGTTGTGGTGATCATGGCGAATTTCCTGCATGATTCTCTCCAGAGTACCATTGAAAAAAACAGGAGACATTAAGCACCCATCTCAGATGCCAGTGATTGTCTTGACGAATTCTCCTGGCTCTTTCTTCTGAAGAACTGCGCCATTGTTGTGTTCATAGAGTGCTTGGACAAGACATTAATCGACGTTATTAAAGACTGGATGGTGACATTGATCCACATAAACTCAACATTTGATTTTACGGGAAAGTCCAGTGAAAGCATCTTGTGTAAAAGTGTTGAAGTACTGTATTGTGATGCACATTTCTGGCGAATATCACATAATTGACAAAACCATCACGTCACTGTTCTGCCCTTGCCAAAAGAATGGATCCAAATTCATATCTATTTTCTTCTACGTCCTGATGTGCCTTCTTGTGATATCATTTTTGAACACCTTTGTAACAAAACGACATAGCGCGGCATTTACATCTTGTATGTCTACAAGTTTTCTGTCTGTCCACTGTCCAGCCACATTGTACAAACATGAAACTTCTCATTCATTATAAGTTTGTTGAATCTCTGATAATGTGTATTTTTTCTCCATGTAATTCGCATTGTCTTTCACGCGCCAACTCCATTTCTTCATTTACATACGTGCATTTTATTTCTTTTCTTCCATCCTGCCTTCTTCCCTCTCTTTATCCTTTTATGTTGTGTCTCTTTCCAAATATTGTTATAGCAAGTATCATTAACTGTGGACGTTTGAATTATTTTGACAGTTTACATAATTATTGTTCAATTTTTAAGAACAATGTTTGTATAGCTGAAAACAACTTATGTGTTCTCAGGGTAAATGCAGGCTTTACTTTATTCCCTCAACTGTATTAGATGATGTAGGACGCACGATGTAACCCTGGTTCATAGATGACGCTCAGTCTATATGACAAAGGTACCTCAACAAGATACAAACCTTGTGTGTGGTTTCCACTTCAGTTTGAGTTTCTCAAGATGACGTCTCCGCGTTCAGAATGGATTCCATATGCACTAACGTCACAGGTGCCGTGTGGTGGAAACGATCCAGAATAATCATGGCACAAGCCTTAAGGCTGCTCATTAACCCATGAGCTGGCAAGGTCCTGAGGTTCTGTCTAGCCTATGGGTTTTGTATCTTATACTAGGATTGTAACAGTCTATCATAGGAACAGTCTTGGTTACATTGCAATGAACTGTATGTATGTGTACCTTATATTCAAATAAAAAAGTAAACAAATAAAATAAAGTAAATAATTCAGGGCCGATTCAAAATACGACTAGCCACTAAGTATAAACGTCTCATATCACGAAACCCCCCACATCAGTCCACAAAGCTTTCGCTGCCTATCAGCAAGATGAAAATAACATGTCTTTAATTAAAGGCTTCCAGTCTGTCGTCTACTTGCGAGGAAAGAAAAAAAGCAATATCAAAAAGAAAACAAGAGATAATAAAAAAAAAAAGGAATAAAGGAACAGGCAGATAAAGAAACAAGAAATGATGAATAACAAATTACAGCAAATGCACACAAATATATATATATATGCACACACACACACACACACACACACTCACACACACACACACACACACACACACACACACACACACACACACACACACACACCACACACACACACACACACACTTATACATACCCTCTCATACCAACACAAGCATAATGGCCGACAACAACGAAAATAAAAAAAACAGGCATCACACATATATGTACACATGCATATACTAACGAACACTGATGCAAAGGTAGAGAAAACAAAGCAAAAGAAAATACAAAAACATCTTGACAAAGTTAAGACATACAAACAACAGTCAACACACAGACCACCACAGTTATACAAACAACAATCAACAAACAGACCACTCAACTTAAGACATACAAACAACAATCAACACACAGACCACTCAACTTAAGACATACAAACAACAATCAACACACAGACCACTCAACTTAAGACATACAAACAACAATCAACAAACAGACCACTCAACTTAAGACATACAAACAACAATCAACAAACAGATCACTCAACTTAAGACATACAAACAACAATCAACAAACAGATCACTCAACTTAAGACATACAAACAACAATCAACACACAGACCACAAACAAATAAATTCACAACATTCAAGTCAGTCTAAAAGCAGGGAATGAAGAATCACGACGTTTTGGACAAACTTTCACAATGTTGTTATGTTTCATTCCTATAAGGAGTATGAACTCTGAGCAAATACATGTCTTCTTATGTGGCTATATCAGCTTGAACATGACTTAAGTGAACTTGTAGTAGTAGTAGGCCTCTGTCACCAGGTGTCGACTATGTATAATGCATCTTTAGGTCATGTCGAGTCGAGTCAACACCTCTGGAGCAGAGTCGGCTGTGCCTGGTAAGGCCAATGCGAGAAGACAATCTCTGCGATATTAGATGCACGTATGGATGCTGGCCATGGGATCGCCTTCATTGGAGCTCGCTTTCTGCTTTGCCCTCTTTTCCTCAACTAAAGTCTTGATCTTCTTTTCCCCCGACCTGAGTTGTTTCTGGAGTAGACTGTGCCATCTGTTGTGGTCAGCTGCTGTGTCTTCTCAGCTCTCTGTGTTGATGTCCACGGCTTTCATATCGCGCTTGCAGATGTCTTTTATCGAGCTGGGGGTGGCCATCAGATGTCTTGCCAGAGACTAGTTTACTGTAAAGGATATCGTTGGGGACACATCCATCTTCCATCCGAAGCACATGGCTGAGCTAATTGAGTTGTCTGAGCATTGTGTGCATGGTGGGGAAACCGGCGCATGCTAGGACCTGAGCTTTTTGTATTTCGATGCTCCACTTGATGCTGAGGATGCAGCAAAGGAAGCACAAGTGAAAACTGTTTGGTGTTTGCCCTTGTCTGACACATGTTGTCCATGTTACACTGCAATGTAGTAGAACACTGATGATGCAGGCGTCGTACTTTGCCATCATGATCAGCGTTGTCAGCTTTGGGTTCTCTCAGATGCCAGCAGTCAGTTGGCTTGAGGTTGTTGCAGCTACGCCAATGCACTTGTTGATCTTGGCACGAAGGACAGATTGTTGCTGATTATGGACCCGTGGTATGTTGTAAACTGGTGGACGACATCATGTTCATAGTTGTGATGACAAGTGGAGTGTCCACGTCTCGGCTCAGCACGTTCGTCTTTTACAAGTTGATGCTCAGACCAAAGTCCTTGCAGGTTTGGGAAAATTTGTCTATGTGTTAGGTAATTACGTCACTGGTGAAGAGCAGGTCTGTGATAATGGCTTCTCACACCTTTGTTTTCATTCTTCAAGGTTGAGGAGTCGCTGTCAGATCTGTTGCTTAGGTATACTCCTTCTGATGCAACCCCAAAAGCATGCTTCAGGACCATAGAGAAGAAGACATCAAACAGATTTGGAGCAGGGACACAGGCTTGCTTAACACCACTTTTGATGTCATAAAGTTCAGACATGCTGCTCTTGTACTGGATGTTTGTCTTCTTATCGTCATGGAATGATCTGATCAGGTTGTGCAACTTTTTAGTGTGTGTGTGTGTGGGGGGGGGGGGGGCATCCTCTTTTCAGAAGAATGTTGAATAGTCTATCCCTGCCGATCAGGTCAAAGACTGTGGTGAGGTCGATGATGGCGATGTAGAGGGCTTTTGCTGTTCTTTGCGTTTTTCCTGTAGTTTACGAAGGGAAAAATCATGTCCACTGTGGAGCATTCTGATTGGAAGCTGCACAGGGACTCACTAGCAGTTGGAGATGCACCAACACAACTAAGGCGTACAGTTTGCCTGCGATCTTCAGTAAGGAAATGACCCTATAGTTGTTTCACTTGGTTCTGTCTCCCTTGTTCTTATAGAGGGTGACTATCCTGGCATCTCTTATGTCTCGTGATACTGCTCCCTCGCTACAACACTGACAGATGACATCATGCAGAGACTGAAGGAGGGTGTTCTTGCAGTGCTGGATGAGGTCTGGGGAGATGACATCATTACCAGGTGCTTTCCCACTGGAGCTGTTGCAGTCTGGATGTCGTCACTAAGCTGTTGACAATAATTTGTTGGCACATGTTCTTGCTGTCTGCTGCATTTGCTCCTGGCAACTCTGTGTGCTTGCAGGGATTTCTCTCTTGCTGAGCACTTGTTTTCAGCAAGGGCAGCATGTTCTGCTTCTATAATGGGGGTCATCTCACTGGACTTGGCTTCAAACCAGTCGTTGTTCTTGGAGGTCTTCATCTCAAAGGTAGCTAGAGCTGTTTTTGAATGGTCCCACTTTTCAGAAGCCGAGTTGTGCGGATGATCTGTGGGTGGAACATTTCTGAGAGACTAGGCAAATTCCTTAACTTCGTCTGGGTACCGCATCTTGGAGGTGTCAATGCAAGGCTTCCCCTCTTGTTTGGTAAGGCGGAATTTCTTAGATTGTAGCCTGATCTTGTAACACACTAGTGAGTGGTGTGTGTCACAATCTGCAATATGGTATGTGTGGGTGAGAAGCACGAACTTGAGACTTGTTTGTCTGACAATGACCGTGCCCAGTTGGTGACAATGTTTTGATGAAGGATGTATCCTCGACACTTCCTGCCTTGGATGTTTTGCAGTCGGCAAAATCAATGAAAATGGGCAGCGTTTCTTGGAGCTTTGTTCCTATCATAGCCTCTGCATGACCAACTCTTACTTCCAGATGAAGCATCAACACGACGAGACATAGAGACACTTTCAATCAAGTAAACTTGACTGACAGAGCTTTCGGTAAGTTAACAACGTCCGGTAGTAGATGAATTAATGACTATGACTCAAAGAGGGAAAAGAGTGGCAGAATGGTTCAGACGTTTCCCTACCAGGAAGCAAAGTCAAGGTTCCAGGGTTTGTTTCTGATTGTGGCCTTGGGTTTTGTCCTCAGTTTGACCAGAAAATCGAACTAAATGTCTAGTCCTTCGGAAGGGGAAAAAAACGAGCAAGACTTGTGTGCATTTTGGATTGCGTACGCTAAAGATCCCACAAAAATTGAAAATCATGAAGAGTAGGCTTTTGCCTGGCTGCCCTGGTATAAAACATTGGAGTGATGGGTTGATTTCCCAGGCCCCTCCCTATGACGGCTAATTGGCCTTTTTTCCTTTCTAATGTGTGTAGCAAAATGTCATTTGGTGGCACAACACTGCGGCGATGTGCTCTCAAAGGGGAGAGCAGCCTGAGTTTCACATTGTAATAAATCTAACGTGGCAAAAGAAATGAATATGAATAGTAACATGAATATGAAACCGTTTATCAAAAATCAAAACAAAATGTGAACTTGTCACCTGTATAGAGAGTAATCGTCTAAAACTTGTATTCATTTTCTATGATTCTGAAAGTTTTATTCTGCGTTTGTTGTCTAGGAATGTTGTAGTGACGACCTCTCTCTATGTCAAGTTTATCTCCGCTATTGGTATGGAAAATAGAATTTCACCAGACACTGCTGGAATGCTGCAACAACGTTTATAACCAAGACCCAATAGACAAATGGACTAAAGGATGCTTGAATCCTTTCCCCAAGAAAGGTGACCCCGAAATCACTGCAATTTCTGCAAAATTCTACAACCTAAAGCTCCTAAATAGGATAAGATCGGAGGTAGATCCAGTTCTGAGGAAAAACCAAAACGGTTTTCGCCAAAACAGATCGACATCTGGACAAATATTCACCATCAGACGCATATTGGAAGGCATAAAAACAAAAAACATCCAGCTGTTCTCCTATTTATCGACTTTTCCAAGGCTTTTGATTCGATCCACCGAGGAAAGATGAAGGAGATTCAAAACTGCATAAAGACTACCCAAGGAAACAGTAGACGCCATCATGATGCTGTATCAGAACTCCAATCTCCCAGTAGTTATTTCGTTGCTTTAACCATTTCACTACTGTGGTTGATTTTTTTGTTTGTTTTTATCAATTTCAGTTTTGTTCAGTTTAGGTTTGTTTGGTTTGGTTTGATTTGTTTCATCTAGTCCATCTTGTTTCCTGACCATCTACTTCATAGTTCCTGTGCCACTATTCCTGCGCCGCTAATTTTGTCTCTCCAGCACACCATCGAAACTATCAAACCTGAGATCACCATGACACCAAAGCATGAAGGGCTACAGAACCTATGACAATTTTTCACAATGCTATGGTGATAAGAATGGGGATGACAATGACGAAGTTTGGGAGCTCCATTTGGGGTTGAGACTTAATGACTGGGTTTACTTTACGTTTGCATTTTTTGTTGTCCTGGCGTCAACCAGGCTTTAGCTATACAGACACCCTTAGCACACCCTCAGTAGTGCATCTGTAAAGTAGATGGGGCTCAATGGTGTGACAACAGTCTTACCAACATTCCCAAAGCACATTCAGTTCTGGTAAGAAGCCACCTGATCAGAACATTTATGAAAAACGTTTTTGGAGTAAGGAGGTTTGAACCCACACCATCACACTGCGCTAACTGTTTCAACAGTCTAACTGGTCGCTCAATGTAATTTAATTTCGTCTGGATTTACTTCATCTTGCATAGTTTACTAGGTAGATACGGTCTTCATTCTGGTTGGCCTAAACATTTGGCTTTGCTTCATCTTGAATAGTTTACTGGGTAGGTAAGGTATGGTCTGGATGGCCTAAACGTCAGGCTTTGCTTCATCTAGCATAGTTTAGTGGGTAGGTATGGTCTTGATTCTAGATGACCTAAACGTCTGGCTCTATTTCATCTTGCATAGTTTTCATGATAGGTATGGTTTTGAATCTGGATGGCCTAAACACCGAAAGCATCTCTACATAAACAGCTACATGTATACAGATGCTACTGGTGATTAAGCAGTAGCCAGTTTTATCCAGCAGAGAAACTGATGCTAGCTCAGTGTTTGAGCTCTTATCTAATTTGGAGTTATGCAATTTGTGATTTCTATTGTGTATCTAGAAAGGTCTTTGTACATAAAGGACATCTGTGACATCGTTATTCAGTATCTACCACGTACAATGCCTTGAGCTCTGACATATAATTCTGTGAACACTTGTTATCACTTGGATTTAGACAAACGTTTCTTCATGTAAGACATCACAGTCTGTGCTCCACTGATAGATTTACTAAAACGATAGTGTCACTACTGTCAATAGTCACCTGCTCCTGTTTTGTACAACATTAGACAAGATCATCATGTAACTCAGAAAGTTAGATTATGAAATGAAAATAAGTTCTGTTGTCACTTTGATGTACACAGTAAGAGTTGAACATCGATCAATACAAGAAACGAACACTCTGAACACATTGGTGATCTCATTACGAACAGTACAAGAGCTGTTTTCGTTCAGCATATATAGCTCTCACAGACATCAAGTGGCACAACATCCCACTGTTTTCAAATGATTTATTATCATCTAACCAAGAAAACTCGTGATTTCCAACATCATAAACATTGACAAACCCCAAAGAAAACTCAGATTTATTACCTTAATTCAAATTGAGATTTATCGTTTTTGCAACCCGTGTTCGAAATAAATCAAAACAAAACAAACTTTTATCACCATGACTATCACCACATCAACCACCACTACCATTTTCACCGACTACCACCATAGATCAGTAATTCATGGTAAAGCCATAGCGGTGACGCCTGTTGTACTTCAACTTTGCAGACTGTTTATATAGGTGAGATCTCGAATATCATGTGTAGTCGTTTAGATGCTCGTTTCTGAACAAGTCCTTGCTGTGCCAAGCATAGAAAGAAAGCCACCAAAGATTAATCATTAAGAAACGATTAATGAGAACAGGCCTGATGTGAATGATTCAGATGTCAGTGTGGCTGAACAGTTATGACACACTACTAAAACTTTTAAATGATATGTGAACTGATATTTGTTCAGATCTAAAATTCAACATTCTTAAATGATTCATCAACTGAACTTGTAAATCGTGTTTGTTATTTGCTCTAAATTTTGATCAGCATGATGTGTGATTTTCAAGTGATCTTTGAAAAGTGTTGCTATGTTCATCTGCTGTCTGTGACAGACACATACACAAAGAGGCCTTGTGTGTGACATACAGACATGTGACATGGCTAGTATATTTCACACACACACACACACACACACACACACACACACACACACACACACACACACACACACACACATATATATATATATATACATTTATATATATGTATATATGTACATATACATATATATGTACATATGTATATACATATAATGTATATATGAATAGATAGAGACAGACAGACAGCAGATATATATATGTAAATGTATACATGTATATATGTATATATATATAGATATATATATGTGGATATATATATATATATATATACACACACAAATACACACACACACAAACACACACAGACATACACGCACACACAGACACAAAAACACACACTCACACACATGCACACAAACACATTTTAGATTCAGCCCAGATTCAGTTTCTCTTCGTTCAGTTCTCAGCTATATTGTTTTACTTAATTATTTTCTTGTTCACATACTTCATTTTTATCCTATTTGTACCTTTTAATTCAAAGTTAAATGAAATCTATATAAACTTACCATATTGTTCTAAAGTTATTCAACCGTTCCTCATGAAGACGTGTGTAGTAAGTGATATCAACATTTTTCAGTGGAACGCACGTTCCATTGTTAAAAACATCTCATATTTGAGTAACTATCTCTCTTCTAAAAACGTCCATGTCATGCTCCTACAATCGCTGAATACCATCAAAACCAAATTACCTAAAATATCCGGTTTTTATTATCCACCAATATGTGACTCTGTAAATGACGGTGGCCGTATACAAACAGCTATATACATTCGTGAAGGACTGAACTATTGTGAACGATCATCGCCAATACCTAAATCTACCGCATTTATTTCATCATGTGCAATCATTATAAAATTTTCCTCATCGTTAGTTGTGAATATGGCCTCTGTATACTTACCAGAGGCCCAGACTCTGTGAACACTGAATGGTTAAAACACTTTCAAGATCAGGACGACAAGTGGATAATTGGAGGTGATTTTAATGCACATGCCCCATTTTGGGAAAAGTATTGTACAAACATAACAAGCAACAGGTTGATTGAAAATATTGTAGATTCCAATTTATATTTACTTAACAACGGACACGTTACCCGGATCCCCGATATACCAACCCACAGACCCACAGCTATCGACCTTACTTTAATCTCACCATCCCTAGCCCCAAACGCCACATGGCAAACAGAGGATGACTTGTTGGGATCAGATCACATCCCCATACGTCTTACCCTAAACCATACTACAGAAATAGACGCCATACCACAAGATAGTTTACCCAAGTTTAATTATAAAAACGCTGACTGGATCAGTTTTAAGGCAATCCTTGAAAAGACAAGAACAGATCTATCTGAAGCAATGAACATAAACGAAACGTACGAAGTTTTCTGTAACTCACTCTTAAGGGCTGCTAACATTTCAATTCCAAAACTTACAGTGTCAAAAATAGGAAAACATCATGGAAATGTCTGGTGGAATGAGGATTGTCAAAAGGCAGTGAATGAAAAGAAAGAAAAATACAAAATTTATTTAGCAAACAGGTCACCTGAAAATCATACAGCGATGAAAAGTGCCAACATTAAGTGTAACAGAATCATAGAGCAAGCCAAAGAACAACACTGGACATCTTTTTGTAAATGTGAAGTAAATAACCACAAAGACACGATAAAGATTTGGGAAAAACTAAAATTAATGAAAAACGGGATTAAGTTGCCATCAATTCCAGTAAAGCTAGAAAATAACCCTATTCCTAGCTCATTGGAAAAAGCAGAAGCTTTTGCAGACGTGTTTGCTGAGGCCTGTCGTGTAGAAGGACTCCCTGTCTCTGATAGAAATTATAGGGAACGAGATGAAAAGAAAGATGTATATAAGGACCCTGCCTCTGACAATACTCACTACATAAATGCATCACTCACACTTCAAGAATTAAAAGATGCCATTCAGTCCCTTCCAAGTAAAAAAACGTCAGTTGGACTAGATGCAATTTCCAATGAGATGCTGAAAAATTTACCAGAAAATTTTATAATCTTGCTACATGACATATTTCAAAAATGCTGGAATAGTGGGATAATGCCTAACAACTGGAAAGAAACAATAGTGGTTCCTGTATTAAAACCAGGTAAATGTAATACCGATTTGAAAAACTACAGGCCAATTGCATTAACATCACATGTATGTAAACTACTGGAGAAAATAATCTTAAAGAGACTGATGCACTATTGTGAAAAGAATAAAATAATACCAGTAAATCAGGCAGGATTTCGAAAAGGCAGGTCACCAGTAGAGATCCTAACAAAGCTAACTACTAATATAAAACAACAATTTGCAAGACGTAAATGTGTTTTAGCTACATTTTTTGATATAACGAAAGCATACGATCAAGTGTGGCACTCCCGATTGTTATTCAAATTTAAAAGTATTGGGCTGACAGGTCACATTTTTGGCTATGTTAAGTGTTTCTTAGAAAACAGAGTATTTCAAACGAGGATTGAAAATGTATATTCCACGAAACGAATTCTTCAAATGGGTATCCCTCAGGGATCCGTTATAGCTCCCCTTCTTTTCATGATATTAATGCATGACTTACCCAGTAAAGTATCTAAGCATGTAGTTTTAGCTCAATATGCTGACGATTTATGCATGTGGATGCAGGTAAATATGAAAAAGAAAACTCCTTTGCGCTGTATCAATTATACACGCAAATGCTACCAATTAGAACTTGATAAAATAGCGCGATACATGGTAGAAAATGGGTTACATCTATCCCTGGAAAAAACAAAAATAGTTTTATTTAATAATGGAGCTAACCCAGTAAATATTCCCACTTTCGAACTGGGAGTTACTCTTCTTCAGTTTAACGAGTCGATTAAATTCTTAGGAGTTTTCCTTACAGCAAAATTATCTTGGAATCAGCATATTGAATACTTATTAACCAAAGCTCAAAAAAGTTTAAATTTCATAAAAATAGTTCGCAAACAGACATGGGGTCAAGATTCATCAACACTTGTTCATCTTTGTAAATCGCTTGTTAGATCTAAATTAACCTATGCTCAAGAAATCTTCTTCAGTGCACCGAAACACTTACTAAAAAAACTGCAGAGCATAGATTGTAAAGGTTTCAAACTTGCACTGGGTCTTCCAATGCATGCTTCCTGTCTTCGGACAATGAAATCAAACTGTTGCCACTTGATGAGCAAAGGAAAGTCGCTTCTACTAAATTTTTGTTAAGAAACACTACCGTAGAAAACATCTCAGAAACTGAAATTAAACTGAGATCAGATACCGACTTTCCAAAACGAGCTAAATCAATATCTTCACAGGTCACACTTGCAACATACACATCTGACGTCATGAAAGGCTCAGGAATTGATCTAGACGTAGATCCTGTATCTATACGACCTTCCTTTTCGCCAGTACCCAGTTGGGAACTCCAAAGAGCACGATTTGACGTACACCACACTAATTTAAAAAAAGGAGACAATATAAACTTACTGGCAAGTCAGGTTAAATGTCATAAACGACGTATATTCTGATCATTTGAAAATTTACACTGATGGGTCAGTAATTGAAAGAAAAGCAGGCTCAGCGTTTTTAATACCTGCTCTCAAAATTGAAAAATCTTTCTACATAGGACTTGATAAATCTATCTTTACAGCTGAACTCTTTGCAATATTAATGGCTTTAAACTTTCTGATAAGTCTTCCTAGGACAATTTTTCAGATACTTCTTTGCGTTGATTCAAAATCAGTACTTCAGGCTCTTGAATTATCAAAATTACAAACAAGATCAGAAATGATTCTGGAAATAAGTCACTTGATTCATAATTTATCTTTAAGAGGCACTGATATTACTTTCTGCTGGATACCTTCTCATAGTTCTTTTAGTTATAATAATAAAGTTGACAGGGCTGCCAAACGGGGAGCTAATAACTCACCAGATTCAAACAATATCCAGCTTTCTCTCTCGTTGCACGAGAATTACACTTTAGTAGACAACTACGTCTGGAAGCAGTTCCAATTAAAACAGAAAAAGTATGATAAATGTCACATGAACTTTGAAGTTAGCAAAATACTTAAGCAGCTTCCTGCCAGCAGAACTATACAGTCCCTTATGTACAGATGGAAACTTGATGCATTCAAAACAAAATATACCAATAACATAGTGTGTCTGTGTGGAAAGAAGATAACACATAGTCATATTCTTTCTTGCGTTAGGGTATAACGACATATTCCAACACTATCTGTGAGTACAGTTTCTGACATATTTGCCTCATCATCATTACTGTATGAATTTTTTGTTAGCCTGTCAAAAAGTCCTATAGCGAATTACCTTTAAAATGTTATTTGACTTGTTCATTGTTGTGGTTAGTCAATTATTAGTTTTACTTTTTATTCATTTCTTCCGGATATTTACTAATTTTGTTTGTCAGTTTGTTTGTTTAAATCGATAATTATGGTAACATTATTTGTTAGTTTTACCTTCCCCTCTTCAAAACAGTTGTTTTCTGGATCATCTTTTCTCAAATTCAAAATTGACAATTTTCAAATATCTTCTTCACTCCTCCTCTATCACTCCCCCCCCCCCCCCCTTTTTTTTGTTGTTTTTTTTTTGTTTTTTTTGTTTTTTGTTGTTGTCTAAAATCACTTTAGTGAATAGACATTAAATCAAAGACCACCACCACACAAACACACACACAGACACAAACACACACTCACACAAACGCACACACACAAACACATACACAAACACACAACACAAACACACACATGCACATGCACAAACACACACACACACACGCAACACACGCACGCACGTACGCACGCACGCGCACATACACACACGTAGAAACAGACAGAATTTGAACTAACCATGTGACTTTGCATGTGCAATTTTTTTTATAAAAAAAAAACGTAAACAAAATTGACCTTATCTGTGATTTAGTCCTCGTATCATGATAGTGGATAAGTAACCTATTTCAGTGGATTGCCACCAGTAGAAAGGTTTCTCAATTGGTTTGATGATAGCAGTGATCAGTGCTTACCTATGTATGGCTGGGAGACTGTGCTGAGTGGAACCACAGGACAAAATATTAGATAGATAGGGAGAGTACATTAAAGACCTCTTTGAAGATGACAGAAACGAAGAACACATCAGAGGAAAGAACGTTGAAGAAGCGCCTATAATGAAATATTAAGTTAGAGCAGCACTGAAAAAGATGAAACCAGGAAAAGCCCAAGGACCAGACAATCATCATCATTATCAAGTGCCTTGCTAAATGGCGTTGGCGATCATGGTTCTCCATGTGTTTCTATCCCTTGTTGCCGCAAGCACACCTTCCACCCTCTCTGTCTTCAGCTATTTCGCAAGTCCCTCCAATATTTTTTCTCTGGGCCTACCTAGTGCTCTCTTTCCCTCCAGCTTTCCCGTTGTGACCACGTGCTCCAATTCCCCTTTCCTCATAAACTGGCCTATAAATGTTGCCTGCCTTTTCCTGATCTTTCTTGTAAATGATCTTCTTGTGTCTGCCTCCATCAAGACTGTCTCGTTTGTTTTCTTTGCTATACATGGAACTCTCAACATTCTTCTCAGAAACCACATCTCGGCTGCCTCAATCTTGTTCTGGCTTTGCTTGTTGACTATCCACGCCTCACGACCGTGTACGAGTATCGGTTCTATATAACATTCAAGAACTCTCTTCCTGATGTTAGTTGATAGGCATGTGTTGGTAAGAATGCTTTTCATCTTCTTGAATGCTGTTTTGGCTTGGCCAATTCTGCTGGCTATTTCCGATGTGCATCTGCCGCCTGGTGAAATGATCGTTCCCAGATGTTTAAACTTATCAACCTGTCTCAAGGTTGTGCCGTTTGCTGTTATTTTGCATGAGGGGATTTCATGTTTTTTACTGATCACCATGACTTCAGTCTTCCTTCTGTTTAGTTGCAACTCCTTACCTTTGCTTTCTATTTCTAGTATATTCACAAGGTTTTGTAGGTCCCTTTCATTTTATGCAGTAAGCACTGTGTATCGAATCTGCGTAACGAATGCTGTTGATGATTTTTCCTCCAACCTTTAATCCAGGGTATTCTTTTAGGTTTCTCATGATGTTTTCGCTGTAAAGTGAAAACAGATCTGATGACAAAATACAACCTTGTCTGATTCCTCTTTTGATATTTTGGAAAGAGCTTATACCGTTTGATTATTCGTAGATCTTTTCCATCAATATTGAGTCTTTCTATTTGGTTGATCAAATCTTGTCTTACCCCATCAAAAGCCTTGGTATAATCAACAGAGCATAATTATAAGTCTTTATTCATCTCAATGGACCTCTCTATGATAGTTCTTAGGATATATATGGCATTAATAGTTCCTTTCCCTTCCACAAATCCACAATGTTCTTCTGCTACTTCTCTGTTGATTCTATTCCTTGTCCTCATCATGATTATTCGTAATAGGATTTTTGTTACATGACTCATCAAGCTTATTGTGCGATGTTGTTCGCATTCTATAGCCCCTGTTTTCTTAGGAAGAGCAATGGAAATTGATTTTGATATATGTTTGGGGATTTTTCTGGTGTCATGAATTTCAGTTCAGAGGACTGTTATTTTTTTCAATACCAAATTCCTCCAAGGCTTCAATTATCTCTGTGGTAATATTGTCTGGTCCTGGGGCTATTCTTGGTTTTATCTTTTTCGGTGCTGGTCTAACTCCATCTTTCATTTTGGATGGCCCTTCAACGTTCTTTCTTATGTGTTCTTCATTTCTGTCATCTTCAAACAGTCTTTAATGTACTCTCCCCATCTATCTAATATTTTGTCTTTTTCCGTGATAAGCGTACCATCTTTCGATTTTAAGCAACCAGTTGATGTGCATGTATTTTTCCTGTGGACAATTTCTTCAGTTCTTCTGTATGTACCCTGAGGATCCGTTTTGTGTCGGTCTTCTATTTCTTTGCATTTTGTCTTCAGCCAAGCTTCCTTAAATTCATTGCATCTATTCCAAAGTTCTTTGTTTAATTTCCTGTACATCTCCTCCTACTCTATGCCTTCCTCCGTTCCTCCATCAAGCCTAGAATTTCTTTTGTCATCAGTTTTCTTTTGCTTTTCTATCTACTTTAGAGCACCTGGTCACAACAGGAAAGCTGGAGGGAAAGAGAGCATCAGATAGACCCAGGGAAACATATAGGACGGACTTGCAGATTGGCTGAAGACAGAGAAGGTAGAAGATGCACTTGCGGCAACAAGGGACAGATGCATATGGAGGGCCATGATCACCAAAGCCGTTTGGCAAGGCACTTGATGATGATGATGATGATGATAATGATAATGATGATGATGATGATGATGATGATGATGATGATGTAACCACATGAAGACGTGTATTTTACGCAGTGAGTTGCCACCAGTGATAGACATAAGACAACATGTTTCTCAAAACTTAGTGGAGAGGTAATGTAGAATCTCAAAACATCACCTGCACATATTCTATGATCAAACTTATTACATCTGCAAATTTATTATGGACACTCCACATAAAATGACATTCATGGTACAGCTCATACAAAATCATCTGAGCATGGTAACTCTGTGTAGTAAAATGAACCTGAAGTGAGACATGTCAGTATATTTATTTTTTAAACGTTCCTTCAATCATTTATTAAACACAACTACAATTTCTTTATAAATTGAAACTTTGTTTCCCAAACAGTCAACACATCTATCAAATCAAACACGCTACCCATTGTTAACATTTCTACAAGATCACGCAATGTGCTAGCTGTTCAGTCGTATAATGATATTGGGATCTCTGTGAAAGTGATCTGATCTACAAAACCATTTCTGGCTAAACAATCCTTACTGTTTGAGCAGCAAGTGTACTTAACAACGTCATGGATACAGTTTAACATATTGAGGGTTACCTGCCAGTAAAGAAGATAGATACATCATTCTGGTATGTAACCTTGGTATGTCACAATGCTGTTGTGGGTCTGTGTATATGGACTAGTTCTATGAACACAAAGTTTGTCACAATACATCGAACATTGTCTCTGGGTCCAATGATGGGAAAGAAAGGTCAGGCATACCTGCACAGTCTTGGACCTGGTTGGTGCGCGTTGTGTGACTGTGTCCAGGGGGTTGTCATCTCCCCAAGTTGCCAATCGTTTTGTGGGCAGGGTGACTGATGACAGAGTCTAATTGAGTCATGCAACTCATGGACAACCCACTCTCTCTCCCCTCTCCTTGATGAGATGGTTGTCGAGTGGCTTCGGTAGCTTGAGAGGTGTTTGTCCTGAGACAGACAGCGCATTGATGTTCTGGGTCCCATGTGCACCCCCAGGGTGTTTTTTGTTAATTATTAATGAAACGTCATCTGCTTCTCACACTATAAATAAGTTTGTGCATGATGATTGTGATTACTGTAAAATATGAGTTGCATTTAAGTAATTGTGAATTTCCGTCTTCTAACACATATACAAATCTTTATCGAGAAAAAGATCAGACATAACTGCACAGTCTAGGTATCCAACATGATTTGCCAGTACCAGAGCTAGACTTTAACAAAACAACTGAAAGGTAGATCAACATGTGCACGATTAGATGTTTCAGATGAGCAGCAGACAAGACAAGAAGAGATATGATTAGAAACGATCAGATCCAAGAGATGGTTGGAACAACATTTGTCAATCATTATATCACACAACAGTGCATCAAGGGGTTGGAGCATCTTATCAGGATACCAGTAAGTCAGCCAGCTCTTTGAGCCTACAACATCAGATGTTAAAAGCTGTCAACACCAGGGAAAATCATAGCAATGCAGGACAAATGGAATGCAAGTCATCCATATCTACAACATGATTCTGCACCGAATTTTTCTTCTAGCTGCCGTTCAAAGCTTGATCTCCTAACAAAACCTATTGGTGCAGGTGGGTGGAAGACAGTAAGTAAATAACCATCAGTTATAATGAATACACTGCTCTGTTAATGTTATTGTAAAGACCCTGACTGTAATGGCCATGTGAAATTTGTTGTATTTCATTTTCGCAACATTTATTTCTGAATACTAAATCAGTGGCTGGTTTGTAGTAATTGGCGCAAGGGACTACTGACTGGAAGATCGTGCTTTCACATCCCATCAGTCAAAATCATGGTGGGATTTTTGGTCCACACGGCTGCTACCAAGAGGTGAGTGTTACATAGGCTTATTGGGAAGACTGAGATCACATAGTCAATTCTCATCCACTTATTGGACGTGTCATGGAGGGTGTGGTTACAATTGCCTGACCAGCTCAATAATCCATAAAGAAACTGGGTTGACACCACGCACTATTAATAAACGAATACAAAGATGAATAAGAAATTGTGCAAGTGCTGACCTACAAGTCTTGTCGATTAGATTGCCATTTTTTAAACAGTTTATAGAAAATACTTTTAACTGGCATTGAGCTAAATGTAATCTCTGTACTGTTGATATGCACAAATCATAATATGCATATCTAGCTCAAAACATTTGAAAACGTAATGTAACGATCTGTGTGTCCGACGAATGGATCTTAGCACTGAGCAGCTGGTATGCTATGTCTTTACAAGGCTCAAACGTGGAGATGATCTAATCAAACTTCATGCCTAGAATAGTCTGCTGCTGGACTGATAGTTTTAAAAGAGGAAAAATGGCTTTAAAGATGAGTAGTAATGTGGATGTCTACATGATGCCCAGATTAAACAAAATGTTTAGCTTGTAAAGAATGAAGTTAAACAGCATTCGAACATTTCAATTTGTAAAATAAGTAAAACGTTTTGTGTTTATTTGGTATAGTTGAACGGATCCTGCAATACGATGTTGATATGAGAAGAGTGGCTGCCATAACTCTTGTATCCTGAACAAATGATTAAATGTGGATGGGTGATAATAACGAGAGACCAGTTGTATTGAGACCTGGTTTTCAAAGTCGGTAGAGACTTGTGTCTTTTTCTTGAACTCCAAAAAGTCACTGTAGTTGTCAATGGTTTACATGCAAAGTGTACAGTTTATCTGAAAAGTGTACTTGTTACAGGTAGATATTACACAGAAAGTGTATTCATGAGGTTCTGCATCCATCTGTGAGCAACGTTTGAATGTAAGCGCCAATAAAACGCTCCATCTACACAACTCTGCAAACACCCATAAAGACAAAATTACTGTGACTATCTTCAAGAGCGATACGTTTGAGGTCTCTCCCATCTATCGGGCTGTCCTGACGTAGCCCCATGCAAATTCTGGATATTTTCCTTTTGGAAGGAAAACCTGGCTGTCAATTTTTTTTTCAAGAATCCAGAATTTGAGGAAAGCAGTGTAATCACAGCTCGCTATCATATCTCAGACTATCAAAAAGCATTTGATTCCTGACTCAGAAGGCTGAAAATCTGTATGGAGAGAGGAGGATACACTTTGAAGAACTCTGAAAATTTCACGTACGTTGGACTTCTATTTGGTTTTGTAAGTAAGTTATAAGACTTTGGTAACAGCCCCCTCCCTCACCCCATTGATAATTTTATGTCATGCTCTCTCTGTGACTAATACTTTTTGCCAACAATGACTTGAAAGTGATGATGATGTATATATCAATTTCTTATTACTAACTCTACCAAAATTGGGCCATTAGTATTCACGTTGAGGTATTCGTGAGGAAGCCTATTTTCTAGAGTAAAGCTATATTTCAAACTTAATAAAGGTGTCTTTGAACATTTACGATGTAGTCTTCTCATGCACAGATACATAGGCGTACAGTATGCGTGTGACTGACACAATCACTTCATTCAAAAATCAATACTGAATCTTAGCGACAGAAAACAGATACTCATTATCATTGTTGTACTTTCTAGGCATATACGACACTAACATCGTACTAGCTGGTTGGAATAGAAAAGATTTTATGATTCACACGTGGATATGATTTGATGTGATAATTCTAGCTTTTATTCTAGTCCACCATGTCTTTCAGGTTGTTACAGACATTACGTCAACCTACTATTTCTGTGCTAACCATCAGCAGTGTGTTACTTTGTTGTGACACATATAGGGACAGACTGTCTTAGGGACTGACCCCACATGAAATGATGTTCTTACGAAATTACAAAAGAAATTACAAAAGAAAATAGTGTATGGTGTTTGATGCATAATGTGCTAGGTTTCTTGCAGTTTTCCTGTCCCAAACCTTATGTTCATTTGTTAGCTCCTAAGATATAGCTTTTACAGATTTAATGGCATCAATATCTTATTATTGACAGTGAGTCATGTTATGACATAACAGAATCTGTGGGAGCGGGAAATACCACGAGGTGTTGTTGCAGACCAAAAACAATATAAAAACAGATTACTGGCGTGGTAACGTGACTCATGTCAAGTTGATCGACTTGGCCGCCATATCTATTAAGGCTAACTTGACACGGACATGGTGCGTACCTGCATTGGTGTTCGGTGTGTGCTCTAGTAGCACAGTCAGTGAGAGGCTGAGCGTTGACTCGCAAGCAAATGTTGCGAGTTGTGCTGTCGTTCTGATGGTGCCAGTGTTAGTTTTCCCTCCTCAATCTTCATGGGGAAAAATAGCACACACACACACACACACACACACACACACACACACACACACACACACACACACACACACACACACACACACACACACACACAGAGATACACACACAGACACACAGACACACACACACAGTGTTATTGACTCACTTAGAATATGTTCGTTATAAATCTAGTCCAATATGTTTTTAAAATCGGTGTAAAATATTATGTTTTTAGCTGAGAGTTAGAAGTAGTTTACATATGACTGAACAATGTTTGCTTTCTGAGCTTTTTTTTTTTTTTTCAAAAACGCAATTCTAGAATATATCTCAGTGCTCCTCCCTCCCTCCCTCTGTCTGTCTGTCTGTCTGTCTGTCTGTTTGTCTCTCTCTCTCTCTAAAAATGACAGGGAAGATGAAGTGCATTTCTCTTTTGAATGTGTTGGTTCCAAGAAGGAAATGATTTTGCAATACTCTCACCAAGCAGATCTACATGAGCATAGCTTTTTCCTTATTGAGTGAATATGATGACTGTTATTCTTCCTCTGGCAAAATTTGTCTTTGACGGTTTGAAATGTAAAAATAAAGTTTGATCAACAATATTATGTTTTCTGTCTAGATAAACGATTTGAAATGCGTGTTAACTATGAATGGTCAAGTATCATTCATATATCTCGACAGAAGCACAGCACTACTCCGCATTTTGATGGTTTTTAAATTAGTGCATTATCAAGGACATATTTCATGCAGTAGCCTATGAATAGTGCATATGATGTGGGTTGTGTGTGTGCGTGTCTGTGTGTATGTGACATGGTCATGTGCACATTTATGCACCCTCTGATTTTATAGGTAACTATATAAATGTTTAGTTGCGTTAGAATCTAGATTTGATCAGCTAAATAAGCTGTATATTATTGTTAGGCTTATGATGTGACATGAAGTAATGTCGTAATTATCCTGTGTGGGGATGCCAGGGCTTCTTCAATATAAATAATATCATCTCCTTTTGGAACTCCTGTGCTAGAAAATGTCCTTCACTCTGTCTGTTTCTATCTTGTTTCTTTGCTGCATATCATCTCTTCTAACCATTTTCTGTTTGCTAATCCATTCATCTGTAAATGTTCTACAAAGCCTTATATACTTCCTATTAGGATTGATAATTACGCAGGCCTACATGTATTCACTATGTTTTTGGCTCTGAGGAATTATGATGAGCATTAACAATTTCAGGTCATCTAGGCTGCTGCTTTTAGTTTACAATATATATCAAAAATTGTATTCAGGTTTGGTTATTATTTTTTAAACCTCGAGGTGTAGGGGGCTCTGGATAGAGGTAGTACCTTTGGTGTCTGGCTGCTGCACTCTACCCGGTAGGGGAGGATGGACGGGCACCACTGGTCCTCATCCATCCTCTAAATCTCTCACGTGCTGGCTCCAAGCACCACACCCCAGGACCTCGCCTCAGCAGGCGTGCCAAACCACGTGAGGGGGTGATATGATATTATCACTGCATCGGGTAGATGGGACTCGTCAGCCCGGGAAGGCAGCCTGTCTACGAGAAGGAAAACTCCGACTTCTAACCTCCGCTGCCTCACGGCTACACCCATTCAAGGGAAAGGCTTCAGAAGTAAATCTCGAGGAAAAATCCGGAGTCGGAGTCCCTAAGGCAGTTCGCCATTGTCTACAACCTCGTTCTGGCAACTCCTGCGTCGCCCCTGGCACCAGGCGTACAGGCCTCCGTCTTTCCCCTGGATTCTACTAGTGATGAGGAGAGGGGGGATCTGCTGCATGGACAACAGCTCGTCCTCCATATTCACTTGCCCAGGCCTGCACCTGGAGAGGTCACTCCAGCTTCGCTGGTAACACAGCATCGACACAACACGGAGAGTAGCAGATACTGGTTTTAAGCCTAGGCTTTTTTGGTGTAGAGCCGGGCACTAGGGGTTACTCTCAACGGTGGGAGGAATCTTTGCATTCCATTGGGTAGCTACCGCCCGCCTCAAGCTGGGCAGCCCCCAGTCAGTAAGGTGCATAGAGGAAACTCGACAGGCAGGTTGTAAATACCAGGCACCAGGCAACACAAAGAAGAAAAAGAAGATGCTAGCTCTTCTGATATCAAGCTGGAATGTAAGGACAATGTGTCCTGGTTTTGACAGCGACCTACAGCTGTTACACGACACACAGAAGACGGCCGTGATAGACAGGGAGCTTGAGCGACTCAACGTCGACATCGCTGCATTACAGGAGACAAGGCTACCTGGGGACGGATCACTGCGTGAGAAGAACTACACGTTCTGCTGACAGGGGAAGAACCCAGAGGAGCCACGTATTCATGGTGTGGGCTTCGCTGTAAAGAACTCCCTCCTAGCAACCGTAGAGCTCCCCACGGGAGGTACGGAGAGACTGCTCACTCTAAAAATGACGACCAGTTCAGGCACAGTCAACTTCATCTGTGCCTATGCCCCAACATTAAGCTCCTCACCCGACGTCAAGGACCAGTTCTATGAGGCCCTGGATGCTGTTGTCAGAGGAGTTCCCAGCCAGGAAGGTCTCTTCATATTGGGAGACCTGAACGCACGCGTAGGTGCTGATTTTGAGGCCTGGCCAACCAGCATTGGACATCATGGTGTTGGGAAGCAAAATGAGAATGGTCAAAGACTCCTGGAACTTTGCTCTTACCACAACCTGGCCGTCACCAACACCTTCTTCAACAACAAGGAGAAGCACAAGGTATCATGGCGTCACCCCAGATCCCACCACTGGCATCAGCTCGACCTCGTCTTAACAAGGAGGTCGGACCTTAACAACGTCCTCAACACGAGGAGTTTCCACAGCGCTGATTGCGACACAGACCACACCCTGGTACGCAGCAAGATCAAGCTTCTACCCAGAAGACTGCACCACTCAAAGAAGAAAGGTCACCCAAGGATTAATGCCTGTCGCACGTCCGATCCGACCAAGGCCGGGAAGTTTGTAGAAACCCTGAATGAAGCGCTCAAGAGTGGCTCAGAGATCCAAAACGCTGAGGAAAAGTGGAATCACTTGAAGGACACAATCTATCAGTCTGCCCTGAGTATATTTGGGAAAAAAGAATGAAAGAATCCCGACTGGTTTGAGGCAAACTGGCAGGAAATGGAACCAGTGGTGGAAGCGAAACGCAAGGCTTTACTTGCGTATAAAAACAACAATACCCAAACTACTCGTGACGCTTACAGAGCTGCCTGCAGCAAGGCCCAACAAACTGTTCGGCGATGCGCCAACGACTATTGGCTACAGTTAAGCTCAAGTATTCAGCAGTCTGCAGATTCAGGCAACACTGGCAGCATGTACGCTGGCGTCAAACAAGCGACTGGTCCAGCAGCCTCCAAGTCAGCTCCCCTTAAGTCCAAAGCAGGAGAGAGCATCACAGACTCAGCAAAGCAGATGAAGAGATGGGTAGAGCACTACCTGGAGCTGTACTCCACGCAGAACTTTGTCACTGATGCTGCCCTGAATGCCATTGAGGACGTGCTTGTCATGGAGGAGTTGGATGCTGAGCCAAGCCTTGAAGAACTAAGCAAGGCGATTGACGGTTTGGCGACGGGAAAAGCCCTTGGTGAAGACGTCCAGAGGTCATCAAGTGCGGGAAGCCTGCTCTTCTCAACGAGCTGCATGAACTTTTGTGCTTGTGCTGGAAGGAAGGCTTCATTCCGAGAGACATGAGAGACGCCAGGATAGTGACTCTATATAAGAACAAAGGTGACCGCAGTGACTGTAATAATTATCACGGAATCTCATTCCTCAGCATTGTTGGGAAAGCATTCACCAGAGTCGTCTTAACCCGTCTTCAGAGGCTGGAAGCTCACATCTACCCTGAGTCCCAATGCGGCTTTAGGGCCGGAAGATCGACCATCGACATGATCTTCTCTGTCCGGCAACTACAGGAAAAGTGCCGCAAGCAGCACATGCCCCTCTGCCTCGCCTTTATTGATCTCACGAAAGCATTCGACCTGGTCAGTTGGAGTGGTCTTTTCAAGCTTTTGAAGAAAATCGGCTGTCCCCCAAGACTATCAGCTGTCATCGAGTCTTTCCACGAAGATATGCATAGCACTGTATGCTATAATGGTGCCACATCAGAGCCTTTTAGAATCAGCAGCGGAATGAAACAGAGATGTGTTTTGGCCCCAACTCTGTTCGGGATCTTCTTCTCGATGTTGCTGATCTATGCTTCTGCAGATCTGAAGAAGGGGTATATCTTCATACAAGGACCAATGGAAAGCTCTTCAACATTGCCAGGCTTCGTTCCAAAACTAAGGTGGAAAAGAAGACCATCAGAGAAGCTCTCTTCGCAGATGATACTGCGCTGGTTTCCCACAGTGAACAAGATCTCCAGAGGCTCCTTGATCGCTTCGCCCACGCTTGCAGAGAGTTTGGTCTCACAATCAGCTTGAAGATAACTGAGATATTAGGCCAAGTCTGTGATGAACCACCATCTCCACACATTGGAGACTACGACCTCAATACTGTCCACAAAGTTCAGTACTTCGGGTCCACCATATGTGACAACCTCTCTCTGGACGCTGAAATCAGCGCCAGAATTGTAAAGGCCTCATCTGTTATGGCTAAACTGAACAAGTGGGTCTGGTCCAACAGCAGTCTCACTGTGAACACCAAAATGCAGGTGTACAGAGCATGTGTGTTGAGCACACGTCTCTACTCAAGTGAAGCCTGGACCACATACGCCAACCAAGAAAAGAGGCTCAACATTTTCCATTCTCCACTGCTTGTGACGCATCCTCGGCATCCAATGGCAAGATAAGGTGACCAACACAGAGGTCCTCTGTCGTGCGGGCCTACAGACCATCTTTGCCCTTCTAAGCCAACGCCGACTACGCTGGCTTGGCCATGTGCGTCGAATGGAAGATGGACGCATACCAAAAGACGTTCTCTACGGCGAACTGGCAAACTGGAAGCGAACTCCAGGACGCCCACAGCTACGCTTTGTAGACGTATGCAAAGGGACCTTAGAAGCTCAGGGATTGACCCAGGCTCTTGGGAGACTCTGGCGGAAGACAGGGCAGCGTGGCGGACAGCCGTTCAGCAAGGCGTTGTGAATGCGGAGAGGAGGAGAGCAGAAAGCGCAGATGAGAAAAGGGCTCTTCGCAAGCAACGTTCCAGAAACCAGACAATAGCGACTCAATTTGTATGTGGCAGATGTGACAGAGATTGCCACTCAAGAATCGGCCTGCACAGCCACAGCAGAAAGTGCACGTCATGACCACAATGCTTGGTGCAGACTATCATCTCCTGAAATGTAAAGAGGCCGACGATGATAAACTGAGGGGAATGGTTAATGCCAGGACATATCATAAGAATATGTTGCAGATGCATTGATATATATGTGCTTATTTTTCCTTTTCAGATTTTTCTTCAGGGTAAGTGACATATCTAAAAACCTGAAATGGGTCTGCACAGTCAGCTGCGATTCACCATTGTAAAGAAGAAGAAGAAGAAAATGATAATAATAAGAACAACAACAACAATAACAACAATAATAACGATAATAATGATATGAAAATAATAATAATGATAATGATAGTAATAATAATAATAATATTATTAATAACAATAATGATAATGATGTCTTGGTTAATATGTCTGTGACTGAATTTTTTGTTTTGTTTTCCGTGTTATTATTATTTTCAAATCAGACCCCCATTTCGTTTGGGTTGAATGCTTTTAAAGACATTAAATCATGAAATTGTCAAATTGTCAAGTTGTCCTCTCTCTCTCTCTCTCTCTCTCTCTCTCTCTCTCTCTCTCACACACACACACACACACACACAAACACAAACACACACACACACGCACACACACAAACACACACACATACACAAACACACGCAAAGACACTAACGAAAACATCAGGATGAAAGACAGCACTCCTGATATTATACCAAAATATAATTACACGCGCGCTGATTGGTCCTTGTTTCAGACTGCTCTTGCCAATCAAGATTACACACATTATGAACATGAAAATGTCGACGTTATGTTTTCTAAATTCCAGGAATCAGTTCTAGCTGCTGCAGACCTATCCATCCCGAAACTCAAAACTTTTAAGTCCAATAACCGTTTGGGTAATGTTTGGTGGAAGGAGGCATGTGAGCAAGCAGTTCAGAATAAAAAAGAGAAGTACAAACTCTACATCAAAAGCAGGAGACCTGAAGATCATATGGAAATGAAAAAAGCTAACACCCAGTGTAATAAAATCATCGCTGAAGCAAAGAAAAATTATTGGGCATCATACTGCACTAAAGAAATTTCAGATTTCAAGGATTTTCATAAAGTCTGGACAAAAATGAATCAAATGAAAAATGGAGCCGATTTACCTAGGTGTCCAATAATGATTGACACATGTCACAAATGTCCTTCCAACATGGACAAAGCTGAAACTTTTGTGGAACTTTTTGCCGAAAATGGTAATGTAGATGGTTTGTCTCCTACCTGCAAACACTACAGAGAAATGGCAGCTAACAACCCTATCTACACTGATCCCATACCTCAGAGTGATCGCTGGTTTAATTCTCCAATCACCTTAGAAGAGTTAAAAAACACTGTCTTGTCTCTACACAACAAAAGGAGTTCGGTAGGTATCGATGCAGTTTCAACTGAAATGATTAAACATCTTCCAGAAAACTATATTATTTTCTTACACAAAATTTTTCAGAAATGCTGGGTTAGTGGAACTATACCACAGTTATGGCAAAAGTCTATTGTTATACCAGTATTAAAAGCAGGAAAGCCTAAAAACAATAAAAATAGTTACAGACCTATTGCGTTGACGTCCCATACGAGCAAACTAATGGAAAATTTGGTATTAAACAGACTTGTACATTACTGTGATAAAAATAACGTTATTCCAGTAAATCAGGCAGGTTTTAGAAAAGGAAGATCCACAGTTGAGCACCTGGTTAAACTTACAACTCACATCAAGAAACAGTTTGCCCGCAGAAAAAGTCTTTTAGCTACTTTTTTGATGTGAAAAAAGCTTACAATCAAGTTTGGCATATGCCTGTATTGTACAAGCTGAAATCTATTGGTTTATCTGGCAATATGTATGATTACATTGTCTTTTTTAGCCAATAGAACTATTCAGGCAAGAGTGGGAACTAGTTATTCTACTTCATGACATCTTGATATGGGAATTCCACAAGGTTCAGTGATAGCATCGCTTTTATTTAATATCCTCATACAGGATCTTCCTAAAGCACTCTCAAATCATGTTGTGCTGGCACAGCACGCTGATGATATATGTATTTGGATGAATATTACTTTAAAAAAGACAACTCCACAGAGAGCGCAGAATTACATTAGGAAAGTGTCTCAATCTGATCTTGATAATCTTGGAAACTATATGTTAGAAAATGGTCTGTCGCTGTCAGCGGAAAAAACTAACATGATGCTATTTAATCCTGTGGTACTTTAAGTAATTTGCCTACTTTCAGATTGCTTGTGAAGTGTTACATTAAAAACAGGTTGTAAAATTTCTGGGACTCTTTATAACATCGAAATTAAACTGGAATGTCCATTTTGATTATATTTCAACAAAAGCAAGAAAATCCTTACATTTTCTAAAGATAATAAGCAGATTACCTTGGGGAATGGATACAAACATACTAATTCATCTATCAACAGCACTTGTACGATCTTAATTATCCTATGCACAAGAAGTGTTCTTCAGTGCACCAAAATATTTATTACAGAAGATACAAAGCATAGACTGCAAAAGTATTAAAATTGCTCTAGGTGTCCCTAGTCATGCTTCTAATCTGGAAACGTACAAAGTTGCTGGAATCCTGCCTCTGAACAACTATCGTGAGCTAGTGACAGCAAAATTTGCAGTTAGAACTACTTCACAAACGGACAACTTTGTGAGCAAGGAAATTAAAATCAGGTCTGATGTTGACTTTCCAAAGCGAGCAAAAAGCATTTAATCACAAATGACTGTTGCAACTTACATTTCTGACTTGGTCAAACAATCTAACATAAATATGGAAGAAATAGCTGAGACACCATCAACAACGCCTATCTCTACATGGGAAATGCTAAAAGCCTCTTTTGATATTGATTATACAGACGCTAAGAAATCTGAAAACGTCAACATTTCAATATCCACAGCAAGAGAACACATCGATGAAAAATACCATGCCCACCTTCACACTTTTACCGATGGATCAGTCTTAGAAAATAAATGTGCTGGAGCAGCATTTTATGTTCCAAAATTTAAAACAAAAAAGTCATTTTTCGTTGGGGCAAACATATCTATCTTTACAGCGGAATTAGTTGCTATAATACAAGCATTGCAATATCTAGTAAATCTTAAACCCGTGCCTTTCAAAATAGTTCTTTGTTGGCTCAAATTCTGTATTATATGCCTTACGGTCTTTTGATACCAACACAAGACCTGCTTTAATTACTGTGGCAAATCATCTTATACATCGTTTAAGGTCATAGATACAGATATCAGTTTATGCTGGGTGCCTTCACACGTTGGTCTTCACGGCAACGAAGTAGTTGACAGAGCAGCTAAGCAAGGCGCAAAGAATTCTGATAATTCTATAGAATTATTTGTTCCTACTTCCGTAAAAGAAGCTTGCAACTTGCTCGAATCAACCTCATGAACTCGATTTCATGAACATTTCAATGAACAATCTGTGTCACAACAAATGATAAAACTTACCGTTCAAAATGTATGCAAAAAATTACAGTATTCTTCCATGTATTATTTGAGATTGATTGTTGCTGTTCATTTTCGTATTCAGCTAAACGCGTTGAAAACAAAATATTGTAAAAATGTCAAGTGCATTTGCGGTGAACAGTTCACACTGTTTCGCTGCCTATTCTACTGCAAAATGTTACGTTCCTTTTTACCAAAACCGTATACTCAAGAAAAGTATTCTGAAACTCATTTCCAAAAAGTTACATCAGATCAATCTTTATTAGTTAAAATTTCAGAATCATTAGTTCACAGCCTGTTAATGCATTACTTTAACTTTATGCAGTTTGTGTATTAGTGTTACAATTTCCCTTCACAATGTTGAAGTTAATTGTTAGAGTTAAGTTTTCGTTCCATTTTCCTGTTCTTCCACCTATTCATGTCTTTTTACTCTAACTCCCCTCTGCCCCAATCCAACCCGCCCAACTATCGTTCTACATTTTATTTTATTTACTCATTTTTTATTCCCCCTTCCACCTCCCCCGTCTAATATCACTTAAAGTGAAAAGACGTTAAATCACATAACGAACGAACGCAAAGACACACACTCTGTCTCCATCTGTCTGTCTGTCTGTCTGTCTGTCTGTCTCTCTTTCTCTCTCTCTTTCTCTCTCTTCACTTTCCTGCACCATCTACCACTGACTTTGTCGAACAGCACCCAGTTTGCTTCATCAAAGCCGTCAAAGCCAGCATCAAATTGACACGTGTTATCAGTACTGCATCACTGGCTGCGTGAAGTCTAGTTCTATTTATAACGTCTTTGTTGCAGACACAGTAATGTATACAGAACGTTCCATATCCAAGTGACCTGCTGCTGCACAAGCCAGACAGGGGTCCCATGGCGATCACTACACCTGGAAAGGAGAGGCTGGGCTGTGCACATCACTGTTCTTTTAGTGAGCAGTACTTTATAACACCAGACCTCAGCACCGACCACCCAGAAAATAAGTGAGTCTCTGTTATACTGAATACATTGCTCAGTGGATGTTACTGTATAGACCTTTACTTTGACGGCCAAGAATCACAAGTGTAGTTGTTCAGTTCTTTACGATCACCATGCAGTATAAATAAATAAATAAGAATTTGTAATGATAATTTTCTGTCATAATTTCTGTATGACTAACATTTGACTCCAATCATAAATTTACAATGCCCATGACACATCTGGATTTGTATTCACTAACTGTCTTAAAATAGGGTCATTATTATTTACGACGATGAATTCATACGCAGACCTACTTCAAGAGTAAATTTACATTCAAACATAGCAAGGGTCTATTTGAAAACTTATGAGAAGTTCTCCACATTCACAGATTACATAATGTACACTAGACGTGTGACTGACATAATCACATTGTTTAAAAATCAATACTAAGTGGCAGCAACAAGAAAACAGTCCAGACAGTGCCTGTTCTTACTCAAGTTGTTCAGCACACTGCCTACTAAGCCCCCACTGACGACAGTAATCACAGAGCCAGACAGAGTGACAGACCCCTCAGTAAGAAGACCAGCACTACAACTCTCCAGCAACAGCCTCTATAAACCAACAGTATCAAAGACTCCAAGTTGATTTTACTTCAGGCATGGAAGCAATAGACGAAACTAAAATTGACATCAACATGAGATCATGGCATGATGGGCCTCAAAATATGTGATAAATGTCATGATCCCGTAATGAGTAGTGATTTCATAACAATGGGGATTTTAATCATAATGCTGTAGAGTTCCTTCAAGGACTGACACTGCTCGACACGAGTGTATTCTACACTTATCTCAAATATATTCTGGCGTCAATCAGGCCTGTGAGATACTGACGCTTGTGGTGTTAATCAAATAATTTGAGCAAAACTCTTAGTGACATATGCGTCAGGTGGATGAGACTCCCTTGTGTAATCAAAAGTTTCCCAGCACGTTCACTGCACGTTCAACTCTGGATAGGACCCGTCAGGGCAGAGACATCCCTAAATGATTTTGTTTAACTACTGTGTGTTCAAACCTACGACCACCTTCAAGTCAGTTATCCTTTATGAAACCACTTCACCTTAGTGACCGGTGTGTTTGGATTGTTATTCTTGTTTGTTGTATTCAGTTTCATTATGTCTTTCTACTCTTTTGACAAGACTGTTGGTGAATAGTTCTGTGTTGAAGTTGGTGAAGAGATGTCATACAAAGTGATACCTGAGAGATTATGGTGAACGAAACTTGTGTGTTTGTTGTACTGATGCAGGAGCCCTTAAATTTCAATGGAGTCGCAGTCAAATAGTGCTTGTCTACCCCTGAAATCGCGCGTTTACGGCCATTTTTTAAAAAGATATTAAAAAATAACCAAACAAGAAAGAAACAAACAGTAAAGTGCAAAACAAAGGCAGAAACTTGCTACATTACATTCTACTCACAGTTTGTGTGCTGATTTCCCACTTGAATGTAGAAATTACTCCAATTAAGGTATCCAAACAGCATTCCAAACAAAAGTTTTGAACCACATGATCCACCACATAGCAATGCCACTTAGAGCCAAACTCGTCATCTGAATCCAACAAATCATCCCTATCTTCGACAGATAATTCACCAACAAGATCTAATTCATCATCAGATCCTTCAGCTTGGGTGATATCGATCGCCTCTTGCACAGAAAACATACGCTGGTTCCGAAGTCGCCTTGCCGCCATTGTGAAAAAGTAGGTGAATACAGCGTCGCTTTCTGACTCCAGAAACTTAGTTACAACAAAGGCTGTATGATGATAAGATACGGTCTAAGGGAAGCAATCGATGCATAGATGATTATACTTTGACTTTCAGGAGTTTTCTCCCTTGAATGCAGCTCATGTTACAAATATATAAAAATGGCATTTTCCGACAGTGCTTGCCTGCCGTCACGATTCAAATCATGGTACAAATAGACGGCACTAGTGTGCCATCAAGATTCCATGTTAATACTGTCTGATGAATTAGACGAACTCCTTCATTCTTTGCCTCACTGGGCCAAGCCTATTAGACAAGGAATGAGTAGTAAATATAGAGCTGTTATGTGAATTGTCTTCTGCCCATCGATTACCCACAGAATGGGAACTACATGTATGTGGAGACACAAAAGAAACAAAAGACGTTTCATCCTAATCTGCATTTACCTTAATCATCTCAGCTTCAGCATCTCTTTAATACCAGCCACCTCTTTACAGACAAGACTTGAAAAGTTGTAATCTCTGGAGCTGTTCTGACCAATATGGGAACCTCCAATATATACCTACCTTTCAGTAAGTGACTCGAGTGAGACCGTGTAGTGGTCTGCTTCATGGACATTGATGTGATTTCAAGCTTGATCCAAGATGACGATGTTCTTTACCTCTGTCAACGTTTTCTGTGTTTCAGACGTTCTTCAACTTATCTTAAAGCATTATGGATACGGCCTTTCCTGTACTCTGAATCAAAGTGACCACCAGCGTTCAAGCAAATATGAACCAGAAAAACACACACAAAAATTAGTTCATGTATAAGTTTTATAATAAAACAAGACTAGACATGTTAAATACGCGTTGTAATTATGTTTTTGTGTTTTTCTGGGTTGACCATTGCTGTGTTGAAGTCTATTCAAAGAATCTAACTCAATCAGAGAGGAGACAGGCATTAATGTCTTCAGCAACGGTGGCCTGTTTAACCCCAAGGGCTTAAAAGCTGTTACCAAGCTGAAGAAAACCATGATCAGAGACTTTATGTTTGCTGATGAATGTGTCCTAAGTGCCTGTACAGAGTAGAAGATGCAACATGAAATGGACTGCTTCTCAAAAGCCTGTGACAACTTTGGTCTCACCATTAACACCAAACAGACCAAAGTTATGTACCAGCTTTGCCTGGCAATCCCTATCCAGAAGAACACATCACAGTAAAGGCGTAGAGCCTACAGAAACAAATAATTTCACCTATCTTGGCAGTATACTCTCACGAGTGGTTAACATAGACGAGGAAATAAACAACAAGATCGCCAAGACCAGTATTACATTGGAAGACTCTGAAAGCACGCCTGGGGACAGATAGGACTCAGCCTTACCACCAAGCTGAAGGTCTACTGTGCATGGTACTCCACATACATAGATGCATACATACAGGAACCAGAAAAAACACAAAAGAAGAATATGAACGCGAATTTAATACAACAAACCAAGACAGGCGCAAATTTTTGTCAAGCCTTTGTCAAGCGTAAGATTACAAACAAACAAACACTAGATACAAAAAATTTAGAAAAAGACTGAAACTACCCTGCTGCTGTCTTCAATGTGAGAAAAGTTTGTTCCTTTCAGTGCAGAACTACTGCTCATGTCAGTATACAACAGTGTGTGTTAATGTAATGTCAACTGTATTAGTGTGTGAAAGGGTACAACCATTGCGTATTAATGTATTGTCAGCTGTGTTAGTGTGTGACAGTGTGCAACCATTGTGTGTCAGAATACATGTAGAACACATCATCGAAAAAATGCTACTCATGTCAATACGCAACCACTGATTGCACTGTACAACTATTGTATCAGTTTACAACTATTATGTGCCAGTGTACAGTCATCATGTTGACAATGTACAACCATTGTGTGCCAGCGTACAACCATCGTGTGTCAATGTACAAATAGTGTATGTCAGTGTATACAAGTGTTTGTCAGTGTATATGTATTGTGTGTCAATGCACAACGAGTGTGTGTCAGTGTACAACCAGTGTTTGTCACTGTACAGCTATTGTGTGTCATTGCACAACCTTTGTGTGTCAGTGTACAACTACTGTGTGTCAATGTGCAACCATTGTGTTGGTGTATAGCTTTTGTGTATTTGTGTATAACCATCGTGTCTCAATGTACAACCACTGTGTGTCAGTGTACAGCTATTATGTATCACTGTACAATCATCATGTGCCAATGTCAAATGATTGTGTGTCAGTGTACAACCATTGTGTCAATGTACAATAAATGTGCATCAGTGTACAACCAGACAGCTGATGTGTTTCAGTGTACAATCAATGTAATCAATCAACACTGAAGAACGACGCTGTAGATGTTAGTGTACAACAATTATCATTCTTGAGCATCGAATGATGGCAAGGGCAGTCAACATGTATTGTGGTCTACAGTAGAGGACTGTGTCTACCATTGGTAGGTGAACATGTTTTGTGGTAACCAGTAGAGAATTATATCTACCATTGGTCAGTCATCGTGTCTTGTGATGGACAGTAGAGGATTGTATCTACCATTATAGTCAACGTGTTTTATAGCCAACACTAGAGGATTATGTCTTTTAGGTCTGTGTACATGTTTTGATTATAACTCTTTGCAAAATAATGTTTATGTTGATCGTACAACACATTTTTTTAAAATAACATCAATTTGGTCATTATCATGAATTGAGAGAAATTGTATTAACATTTTGTGAATGTACTGAGTAATCAAAACACGATCACACACACACACACACACATACACACACACACACACACACACAACACACACACACACACACACACACACACACACACACACACACACAAATCGTGTTCTTTTCTGTAGTGTATAAGCCAGGTAATCTGTTACATCATCTGTTAACAACCAATCATATCAGTGTGGGATTCCAGCCATTCTAATAGTTTAGCTTCTTTATATTTTCTCCGCTTTTCTGCCACTGTGTTGTAGGTATACATGAAGGGATTAAGAGCAGAATTTAAAGCAATACAAAGATAGCTAATGCCACATTCACTTCTCCAGGGATTGGAATATCACCCAGTGCTAACATTCCACACAGTCCAACAGGAAACCAACACATGAAATCCGTTACAGCAACACTGATCAATCGCCGAGCTATGGTCATTTTCATGTGACACTTTGGTCGTGTTGGTTGCCATGGCATTCTTCTGTATTGACCAATAAATAAAGACTTGGCCGGCAGAGATCAGCAAAAACAAACAAAGTTAAGAACGATTAATACACTGAAAGCGTAAAGTCTTCCTTTGAAATCATGTCTTGTTACTGGTAGTGGAATACAGATACTTGTCTGGCTGTAAAACTCCCAGTGAGATGTCATCGGAAGTAACGGCAACATGGCAAGAAACCAACCAACCAACCAAACCCGCAGACAAGCCACTACTGCTGACGTTTTCTCGAATCGCATGGAGCTGAATGGAAAGCGAAGAACAATAAATCGATCGAGTGTGATAAGCCAGATGATATGCGCTGATACTTCACTGGACAACAGACACAGAAACCCAGCCATCTTACAGGTCACACTGTTCTTCCATGTATCATCATGGTGGAGATATCTACCACGGTACAGTTCATCAGCCACTCCAATCATAGCAATGTAGACACCCATCAGAAAATCAGCCATTGTGAGATTGGTGACAAATACACTAAATCCACTTAAAGAAGATTTCTTCCACTTATGCAAACGTATGAAGAAGCAAAGAAGTTACCAGTCACTGACAGACAGCTGATCAGCCAGAGAAACCTCGGTATACTCCTGATTGTAGTAAATCTTTACACGACGAAATTTCGTTTTGGGGAGAATAACAAGATGCAGTATCAAATTTCTCAGGAAGTATTTCTTTACAGCAGAGTTTATAGTTTACTGATGATATGATATGTAGAAACAACAGATCTCTAAACACGTCATGGGGGAATGTTTTTACAGGACTACCATCCATGTACAATTCAGCTAAGCATGGTGTAGACTTGAAACCACCAGGACCAATACCTTCAATAGCAGTAAAAGATATGTTGATCTTCTGCAAGTGTAAGAATTTTGACAAGACCTTGGAGTCAAAAACTGTTAGTGTAGTGTTAGACAAGTCCATTACTGTTAGTGCTGTTTGTGTGGTATAAGATGAATTATAAGTGTAAAGTGATGTGAGGGGGTTGTTGGACAGTGACAATGTTTGTAAATTTTGTAAATTAACAAAGTGAGCCATGTCTACATGCTGCAGTTTGTTGTCACTGAGATCAAGCTGCCTTAAATTGACCAGTTCAGTTTGAAAAAGATGGGTCAAAGAACAACGAGCAAGGACTAGATAAATAAGATAGGCATTAGTATTTACAGCAGACATATTCAATTCTGAACCTGTGGCATCCAAGGATCGGAGATCAGGAAATAATGATGCAGAGAAAGGCTGAAAACACAGAAACGTGTGACCTTGACACAGACATTCCTTGGGGTAGGTCAAGTCACATGACATTTCATCATCATGCATTGGACAGTGAGGCCATCCATCACACAAGTGATCACCATGTACACATATTTTGGAAGCTCTGCATCTGAAGAATCCTGGACACACCATGTTGTCACATCCCTCTTCTCCTCATGGTCAATACAGTCATACATTCTGTTGCATCGTGTATACACAGGTAGACAATCATTAAACTTACCTGGACAACGGTAGTGGGTATCAGGACAGGACTCGTTCGACTTCATTGGGGTTGATGTGAAAATCCTGATACCATCAAAACTGATAAGAGCAGGAGATGGAAACTTTCTATAGTATTTTAGATTCACGTAAAATTCATCACAGTTGTTTTCATCTAATCCATCTGGACAATGAAACAACCAGTCACACAAGTTGTCAAAGGAAACACACTGACCGTTATTGCAGGTAAACATGTTGACACAAGGATGATGTTTACAGAATGACTCATCACTCTCATCCTGACAGTCAGGTATGAAGTCACACACCAGTGTGTATGACAGTGTTGTGGCGTCATCATCACACATAAACAAAGCTATGTGTCGATCTTCTGATTCACGTATGCCATGCATATTTGACGAATTTGTGGCAAACCCACAAAGGAATGTGTGTATTTTACCATATAACAGAAAGTCGTGCGTAACTTGACCGTCAGGACAGGTCATCAGAGATGGTTGTCGTGTGTGCAACAACAACTGTACACTGGGCAGTGAGATAGTTTTTGAATACTGATGGTTCTTTTTCTTTTCATTCTTACTGAATTCACAAACTGCACCATAATTTAATGAACGTCTATCGTCACAGCTAAAAAAGGAATACTTTAAAGACAGTTCAACACATATTTTCGAATTAAACGTCGAATATACTTTATTTGCAATAAAATGAAAAACAACAGTTCTGTCCTTGTGAACAATATTGTGTCTGTACATGTTAGATAAAGTTCTATCACCCATATATATACCAACCAAAACTCGTTCATAAAAAATTGTATTTACATTTGTAATATTTTGCACTGATGTCATCCATTCATTGCCACATTTAGGAATACCCAGTGAGCCCCGAATTGTACGACAGTAACGGCTGGCCCTTTTGTCACAAGTGTTCCTGATCTGTCAAATTGATGTAGAACTTCACTGCTGACAAACTTGTAACAGCAGTTGCATAATGGCAATCCACCCTGACAGTCAGGACTGCTGAAGGGACAGTGTTCTGTTTCGTCCTGTCCATCATTACACTCTGTCTTCAGGTTACAGTCCAGGTGGTGCTGAAAGCTGGAATAATAATCCACTGAACAGTTGAAAAGACCACCGAGTAATTCCTGAGGTGACACATTTTCAGGGTGAAAAGAAAATAAAATGTCTGGATGTAATAGTGTATTCTTAGGGTTGCGTGTTGCCAAATCATACTCTACTTCTAATTTTGTACCTCTGTATAATTGCACAATGTATTTAGAGGTTGTTTTTGAGGACAAGTGCATTAATTTGGGAAATTCAGCGCCTTGAACGTATAGGCGAAGTGATAACGATATAAGACACTTTACACTGATCATGACAACGTGTCCAGTCGGGATGGATACCTTTGTCTTCACAAAATTGCACTTTGTTAAAGCAATGTTCCCTTTTAGTGCGATATAACCCGTTATCTCTGATGTCATCACACAGAGCAGACGTATGGATGATTCGTTCTTTGATTTTAAGTCACCTTAAATAATGAATGTAAAATGAAAGCGAAAAAGTAAGAAAGAAGCAACACATTAGCTAAGTTAAGGGACTGATTGACCACACAACACAAAAAAGTAGACCACATGCTACAGCAAAGAAAAAAGGAAAGAGCAGAGTGATTGGGTGATTGACAGAGTGGAGACAGGACACAGCACAGGGAAAGGAGTGGGGGATCAGAGAGTCTGAGAAATAAGAACCAAAACAAAGTAATGTGTAGAGTATTCTAATCATACTCACTTTATTATGTAAGGTAAATACTAAAGAATTCCGAAAATAGTGTCTTTCAGACTGTCCTCTACACGATGAAATGGCGTTCTGTAGTGTGGACCAAATCCTGCTCATACCATCACTGAACCACCACCATAATGGTCGTCCTGTCTGATATTGACACCATGCAAACTTTTACCTAAAATTGTCCTGACTGTAAATCAGACATCATTAAAAGCAATGTGAGCAAGACATTTTTGAAAACAAACAAAATGTGAAATGACTGTCGTTATGTCTGGTGCTGGTACCGATGACATCAAGCCAGTCATGTTGCTTGGTGACCTGTACGGTTCAGACTGACGGCTGTCTGGGATGCAGACAAACGTTACAGAGATTCTCTATGTCAGACTACTGGTGTTGGCATTCTTCACTGTTCTCAATACAAATCCTCAGTCAGCATACAGAGACAATTGGTGTTTCAGGGTTAATATAACAGTATACCAGTTGTTACATTTTGTTGTCACTCACTGTCTTCTAGTCGCCATCGTTTGATCATTACAAGTTGTATGGAAATGTTCTTGTAGTCTGTGATCATGGTCTTCTTCTCCTCAGTCAACGTCTGCGTGATGTATTTTACAGTCCTTAATTCAGCACACTAAATATCCAGAAAACACAACTTGGGGTGAACAGTATGCCCACTCAATGGACTTTTATCAGCCAAATTTCTTATAACATCCAGAGCCTTTTTATATGTCCATACATTTTGATATGAGCCCAGCGTGCTCGTATGTTTGTGTGTTGTGCCTGTTTGTAGTTTTGTGTGTGTGTGTGTGTGTGTGTGTGTGTGTGTGTGTGTGAGTGTGTGTGTGTGTGTGTGTGTGTGTGTTGTGTGTGTGTGTCTGTGTGTGTGTTGTGTGTGTGTGGTGCGTGCGTGTGTTGCATGTGTTGTGTGTTGTGTGTGTGTGTGTTGTAGTGTGTGTGTGTGTGTGTGTGTTTGTTTGTTTGTTTGTTCGTTATTTCTATTAAAGTCTATTCACAACTATTTAGACAACCATTGATAAAAAGAATGAAATGGAGTTGGGGTTGAGGGTGGGTGTGGATGAAGTTGAAGTATATTTTAAGATAACACGAACTGTACCATGATAATGATGATAGTAATAATTAATATTGATAAAAATAATAATATAGTTTCTACGGGGCCACATCTTCATATTAAATCAAATCAAGGCGCACACTCTCATCATTCACCAAACATTCACCCACAATGACCAAAACTCAAGGATACAAAACGCACATAGACCAGGAGGGGGAGGACAGGAGGGGAGTAGGACAAAAAGGTGGACACGTACAGGAGGAAATCACTGCTGGATAAAAAGACATGTCTTCAAGTTAGGCTACAAGTGCAACAGAGTGTATAACTGCTGATTGGACAGAGGGAACCTCGTTTGGGTTGTATAACCAGACACAAAAAAAGAGTTGTGACTGACTCTGGCACATCTGTATCAAGGAATGTTGTAAACAGCAGTATCAGAAGCAGAACAAAGAGGTCAGGCATGGGTCTACATTCAGAGGTGGCCACAAAGATAAATAGGTGCAGTATCATGATACACTTGTAGCATAATGTATTGATTTTGTAGGAAATTGTCCACAACCACACAACAACACACACACACACCAACACACACCCACACACTTACCACACTATTCTCTCCCGTCTCGTCCTCTCTTATCTCTCGCTGTCGTACTCTGTCTCGTCTCTCGTCTCTGTCTCTCTCTTGCTATCTGTCTTGTCTAGTCTGTCTGTCTCTTCTGTCTCTGTCTCTCCTGTCTTCTCTGTCTCCGTCAACAGCGCCTCGTTCACCGATGACACTACACAGATCCACACACGCAGCCATGCACGTCACACACACCACAGTCTGCCCACACATCACACAACACAAACACACACACACACACCACACACCACACACACACACACACACACACACACACACACACACACAACACACATTAGTATGTCCATCATTTCTGAAAATTCTCCTTAAATGATGGGTGCATTATCAGTTTCAGTTTCAGTTTTTCAAGATGCATCTCCGCGATGGAATGAATTCCATATGCACTAACGTCACAGGTTCCAATTGCTAGTGATCATGCATAAATCCTAAAGCCTGCACATACATCCATGAGCTGGCCAAGACTTTACAGAGCGCTTTTTACAACACAAATTCTTTTATTAGGTATCTGTTTTTTGCTGGTAAGGAACGTCGTGATTTCAGTATGTGCAATACCTTCTCTTCTTGTGCCTGTTGTCGTCGCTGAGTTACAAAGTCCATATGTACAGCGGTGGGCTGAATGCAGAATTGATGGTAACATGTACACAACCATAGCCACGTGGACCTTGTCTGATACAGCAACACCACACAAAGTCATCACACTGGTCAGGCCAAATGATAACCAGCAAATGAGCCTGTCACAGCCATTTGCATTATCAGGTTTGCTGAAGAATAAACTGATCTATTGGTAGGATCCACAACAACTAGGTACTTTGGTATTTTGTTGTAAATAATGACACAACCATCAAACAACTGCTATGCACAAGATAAAGTTGAATATTGCAATAACAGTAAACCATCTGAATTGTTGATTACAATGGTAACAATCAAACAGCGCCAAGCGACATAGACCAGACTGACCATCAAGGCCCCAGTGTGACAGTCCAGAAATAAAAGGAACCACTGCCAACACACTTGCAACAAACAAAGTTACAACACAAGCTACAGCTGTTGAATGTTGGCTGAATCTCCTTCTGGTCAAAGGGAAACAAAGGATGATCACATGATCTAATGTGATAAACCAGATGATCAGAAGTGATACCTCACTGGACAGAATGGACAGAAAGGAAGCTGTCTTGCAAGTCGCACTCGTGGTCCAAGTATTTTCATGATAACTGTAATTACCATGAAATACGTGACTGGCCACTGTAACAATAGTTGTTTGAATTCCCATTATCACATTAGCAATCTGGAAATGGACAAGAAACAAAACAAAATTGCCTTCAAATGTTTTCTTTACAACAAAGGGAATTATGACGCAAACACCATTACCCAAAATGGCAAATATACTAACCAGCCAAGAGAAAATCCTGGACACACTAGTTGGTAACAGGTATTTACATGACGAAAACACAGGCAGAAGTGACAGACACTTTATTTTTCTTGACTCTTTCAGAAGTAATGTCTCACAACAGACTCTAAAATTGGACGAAAAGATACTTTTTAAATCACTTAATCCTGACAATGCATCAAAACGAAAACTAGTAATTGGGTTGCCCTCTATGTCTAATTCATTCAGTTGTGGAACCGTTTTAATGTACATTGATTTGATTGTTTCAATGACAGAAAAAGACAGATTCAAATGTGTAAGCCTTGGTAAGTACATGCATAATGTATTGCTAAACTGTTTTATATATGTTCTCGATAAATCAAGTTTACTCAGAGCATAATATACATTAAATGGTTGACTTGTCAATGAAACCAATGGGTTACTTGCTAAGATCAAAACCTTTAAATTTGATAATCCCAAAACACACTCATATTTATATTTCTTAATTTGTTTTCAGTCAAATCAAAAAACTGCAGGTTTGAAAGCTTGACACTGTATATGTCAAGTAAGGATGAATGTGAGAAACTAAGACGGATGAGATATATATTAGTACTCAAATTTGCTAGTGTCATTCTTGAGCCTCTGGCATCTAGATAACGTAACTGATCAAATAAATCAGTAGAGAAAGGCTGAGGACATGAGAAAGAATAACCTTGACACAGACAGTCCTCAGGACAGGTCATATCACAGAACAATTCATCGTCACGTTGTGGACACTGACCCCAGCCATCACAGAGATGATCTCCATGCACACAGACTCTAGAACTTCGACACTGGTAGAAACCAGGACAAGACCCATCTCACAGTCCTGTTCATCATCTCCATAAGTGCAGTCAGAAAATCCGTTACAACGTGTGTAGACAGGGAGACAGTACAACCAATCTTCTGTACAACGATAATGAGTGTCAGGACATGAGTCCCCAGATTTCATGGCCTGCTGACTAAAGTAGCCTGCTCCATCCAGGTTGATGAACAGTTGTTGCGTTTTGTCTGACTCTGTGTGGAAAACTCTACGCTGCGAAAAGACGCCACAGTTGATTTCATCAGAATCGTCCAGACAATCGGAGTGTCCATAACAAATTTGAGTTTGCAGTGCGCACTGACCATTGGAGCATAAAAAGCCATCACAGGCAGGATGTTCACAGAATGATTCATCACTGTTATCTGGACAGTCAAGTCTGAAGTCACACACTAGACTGTATGGTATTGTTGTTATGTCATCATCACAGATAAACATAGCAAAAGTATAAGCAGTGCCTTTTCTTTCAGTGTTGTCTTTAGCACTCATATCCAGTACCACACAATGTTGTAAATATGTAGCCCTTCCACAATGACTGTTTGAATCACAAGAAAAACCCGAGTGTGTCACACAACCTGGACACTCAAACAAGTTCTGCTGTGTTTGTGTTGTGGTGGATAGAGGTGTATGCAAGAAAGGGAACTCAACTGCCTGGACAATAATCTTACTTTCTGACTGTGATTGTGTTTCACACACTACTTCAGGGACGCACTCCACGGTGAAACATATATCATAAAATAAGATCATATTATATGTCATTATATTGAAGAGTTTCAGCTGTGGAATATATGAGTTTTCTAATACGAAATGAGCTATGTTGTATATCAAAGTATTGTCAAACCATTTACGAAACTTTCTGTACAGAAGAGGTACAGAATCCCAACCTGATTTACCTATTATTACACTGAAGTCATATTTTCTTTTAAAGATGTGTCGAAGATTCTCTTGTTCCGTTCTTGTTTTCACTGCAATTACGTTTCCGCCCATTTTAAGACACGTGTTGGCCGCTATTTGTCTTGTAACAGTTGTATTAAATCTAACATAGTGCAAGCATTTATTACGTGAAGCCACCAAACCCTGACAACCAGGACTGCTAAAAGGACAGTGTTCTGTTTCATCCTGTCCACCATGACACTCTGTCTTCAGGTTACAGTCCAGGTGGTGCTGGAAGTTGAAATAATTAACTACAGAACAGTTAAACAAACCAGAGGGTAGCTTTTGAGGTTGCTCATGTTTAGAATAGAAAGAAAAAACCCATAGCTGATATGCTAATGATGTTGTGACGTTACAGTGAATACGAATACATGATGTTGATAATACTTTTGAAGTTATGTCATAGTTACTGCATACCCATGTACGTCTTTGATGATATGTGTCCTGCTCTGTGTAGAACAATTCTAGACATGGATTATGGTTGCTATACTGGTCAGTTGTCTGAAAACTGACCATGATGACCCATCCTGGAGGAGCTTTCAGTTCTTCATAAATCTGAATGGAGGGTGAATTGCGAGAGGATCTCAAACTTGGTATTACCACATACCCTGACTGTGCTGACGTAAATCTTAAGATAAACCCATGGTCTGTAATTGCTTCTATGCGAATTTTAACGTCAGGAACGTGTTGGTATGAGAAAAACACATGATTTGTATTTGCTTCAGTGACGATTTCTTCAAGTGAATGTCTGCTGCATGACAAATCATGAGACATACAAGTCCTTTTATGAGAACACACATCTACTTCCCATGGACTAGATTCACACCAATAAGCTAGCCTTTTTACATACACACGTGCCAACATACCTGGTGGCACTTCTATATGCAAATGACAGTAAACAGTGGAATGATCACACATCCATAAACCACTCCCATACGTGCTGTAAATGTTGAAAAGTGATTCGATTGACAATATGACATGTTGGCCTGCTGGATTGTAACGTTTGTTTTGTTTAAGAGATATTCTACACCTGGACAAATGTCACTGATACTCAACAGACCGTCAGAGCTGTTGATAAGGATATTGTCTATATCTGTGAGGTGCGTGGAAATGTCTGCTCTGACCAAAAGAATCCAGTACATTAAACCAACCACTGACAGCAATGACTGTCGACTCACACTACATATCCTAAAAGGTGTTGAAGTTTGTACAGTAGCCATGTCATATCTTCACAGTAAGCATCGCCCTCTACGTCTGTTCAGCGAGATAATGTTGTCTTCAGTAGGCACATTGTTATAACATGTTCAATAGTGGATGTAAAATGGAACTGTGTTGGCCTCAGCAAATCGTGGAATTAACTGTGTGACAGTATCTGATCTGTGCACATGAGACATGACAGTCTTGTTATCAGTACAGTTGTGGTCTGGTATTTGTGATGTCTGTTATTATTTAGTGAACTTACGACAATGATGATAAGGATAATGATCTATACTAGTTGCCATGGTACAGTGGTTTTATACAATGGACTACTGAATGAAGATTTTGGGTTCAGATCTCATCAATCCTGCCAAAATCACTGTAGGATTTTTTAGACCCAGCTGGCTTCTACCAAGATTTGAGTGTGCCATGGGATCATTGGGAAGACTGGGACACGTAGCCAAGGCTCATTCACTTCAAGGACGCGTCATGGTATGTGTTGCGCAAATCACCTGAACAACACTGCAGGTTTCATGTCTCCAAGGCCTTACTGACGACAGGATATATATGATAGCAGATGCACATTGGAGCCCTGTTGTTCAGTCTCAGTGCTAGATTAACAACACAGCATCATGATTACCATCCTCTTTGCTATCATCCCACGATGACTCCATCTGTCTGAGTTGATGATGGATGTGTATAATATGACTCAGTTGGATACGGAACAGGTCAGCTGTGGCTGAACAGACGTAATGAGTATCATACCCATCGCCCTCATCATAGCATTGCAAATTTGTCCAAGCGTCTGTGGCCATTAAAGCGGTAATAGGACAGAAAAATTTTTTTTAAATGAACATAGTTTGGGCTCATTTGGAAAAAAATGGGATCACACAGTGAAATCTCGTCCAATCAGGGATGCGTCATTAACAGCCTTCATAAACTTTTCTGAAAAATACTGCCAACATCTTTCAGCATGTCGTTGTCTATGAGGGCAGCAAATGCAATCCTGACGTAGTTGGGTAGGTAACATAAATCGACTCAAAAAGTTGACTTACCTGTCGGCTGAAAGGCTTATGGTACATGGAGCTTCGTCTTCAGTACCCAGCACTATCTTAGTATCGTGGCTCCTTCTCTATTTGGATTCAGTTAAAACAAACAGAAATATTTACCAACTAAGAAGTGTTCACCTTTATCATGTCAGGTTGTAAGTTTTTCATCCCTTCCAGCTGAAGTACAAGATTAAAGTGCTCAAAAATATCCGGAAAGCTTTCTGATTCCAGAAGATGCATCCGCCACAAACCAAGCAGAAACAAACTTGTGTTACAGGAAAAACGTGTTCTGAACATTAATGTAAGAAACGTCAACGATAAGGGTCAAGCCATGTCTTCCTCCATCACTATCACAACCATCATTTGGAGTGTTTCATGATTTCACAAGTCAGGATAAATCTATGTCTGGGTGGTTTATACGTTACGTTTCCCTTGACTGCTGCCGTCATCATGAGGACTTGAAGACAGAAGAAGCTGAAGTCCTGCTCCATGTTTACGGTCTTGTCTGTGGTTTGTATAACGAGTCCTGGCAGAGTTATGTTGTTTGTTATTTTAGTTGTCATACAAGCTTTTCAGTTGTCTCCCTTGTCTGTCCTCTGCCTTGACAGTGCCATGCATGATGGTCTTGCATAGACTGTCGTGCCGTGTGACGTACCCGAACTATATCGGCTTACGTGATTTAATGATGACAAATAAATGTTCCTGAGGCCCAACAAGAACTTCGACCTTTCCCCTAAAGTACTCACTGGTATTATGGAGATTCTGGGCTGTTTCCTCAAGTATTTTCTGCCAAACACTTGAATTTGTCTTCTGACCCTGCCAGTAATGTCCATTATTCCCACCTATTCGTTAGAGTGCAAAGCACCAGAGATCTAAGGAATCTGTACTTGAGGAGGAAGCTTATATCGCTATTCTACACCATGCTGATTCTGGCCTGTGCTGCAGTGGCTGTGGCGATCTTAACGTGGATTTCTGTTGCACGGGTTCTATCCTAAGATAGGAATGCTCCCAAATATTTGAAGTTCGACATTTCTTCTAATGGCTCATCGTTCATGATGATGTCGGTACTGTTGTTGTTGTTAAAGCCTTCCATACTGCACCCACTGGTTCTTACAACTGGAACAAGTGTGTTTGTCAGGTCTTACAGTTTGTTTGTCAGGTCTCACAGTTTGTTGTCTGTTTGTCAGGTCTTACAGTTTGTTGTCTGTTTGTCAGGTCTTACAGTTTGTTGTTTGTTTGTCAGGTCTTACAGTTTGTTGTCTGTTTGTCAGGTCTTACAGTTTGTTCTCTGTTTGTCAGGTCTTACAGTTTGTTGTCTGTTTGTCAGGTCTTACAGTTTGTTGTTTGTTTGTCACATCTTACAGTTTGTTGTCTGTTTGTCAGGTCTTACAGTTTGTTATCTGTTTGTCAGGTCTTACAGTTTGTTGTTTGTTTGTCAGGTCTTACAGTTTGTTGTTTGTTTGTCACGTCTTACAGTTTGTTGTTTGTTTGTCAGGTCTTACAGTTTGTTGTCTGTTTGTCAGGTCTTACAATTTGTCTGTTTGTTTGTCAGGTCTTACAGTTTGTTGTCTGTTTGTCAGGTCTTACAGTTTGTTGTCTGTTTGTCAGGTCTTACAGCTTGTTGTCTGTTTGTCAGGTCTTACAGTTTGTTGTCTGTTTGTCACGTCTTACAGTTTGTTGTCTGTTTGTCACGTCTTACAGTTTGTTGTCTGTTTGTCAGGTCTTACAGTTTGTTGTCTGTTTGTCAGGTCTTACAGTTTGTTGTTTGTTTGTCAGGTCTTACAGTTTGTTGTCTGTTTGTCAGGTCTTACAGTTTGCTGTCTGTTTGTCAGGTCTTACAGTTTGTTGTCTGTTCGTCAGGTCTTACAGTTTGTTGTCTGTTTGTCAGGTCTTACAGTTTGCTGTCTGTTTGTCAGGTCTTACAGTTTGTTGTCTGTTCGTCAGGTCTTACAGTTTGTTGTCTGTTTGTCAGGTCTTACAGTTTGTTGTCTGTTTGTCACGTCTTACAGTTTGTTGTCTGTTTGTCAGGTTTTACAGTTTGTTGTCTGTTTGTCACGTCTTACAGTTTTTTGTGTGTTTGTCACGTCTTACAGTTTGTTGTCTGTTTGTCAGGTTTTACAGTTTGTTGTCTGTTCGTCAGGTCTTGCAGTTTGTTGTCTGTTTGTCAGGTCTTACAGATTGTTGTCTGTTTGTCAGGTCTTGCAGTTTGTTGTCTGTTTGTCAGGTCTTACAGTTTGTTGTCCGTTTGTCACGTCTTACAGTTTGTTGTCTGTTTCTCACGTCTTACAGTTTGTTGTCTGTTTCTCACGTCTTACAGTTTGTTGTCTGTTTGTCACGTCTTACAGTTTGTTGTCTGTTTGTCGGGTCTTACAGTTTGTTGTCTGTTTGTCAGGTCTTACAGTTTGTTGTCTGTTTGTCAGGTCTTACAGTTTGTTGTCTGTTTATCAGGTCTTACAGTTTGTTGTCTGTTTGTCACGTCTTACAGTTTGTTGTCTGTTTGTCACGTCTTACAGTTTGTTGTCTGTTTGTCACGTCTTACAGTTTGTTGTCTGTTCGTCATGTCTTGCAGTTTGTTGTCTGTTTGTCAGGTCTTACAGATTGTTGTCTGTTTGTCAGGTCTTGCAGTTTGTTGTCTGTTTGTCAGGTCTTACAGTTTGTTGTCTGTTTGTCACGTCTTACAGTTTGTTGTCTGTTTCTCACGTCTTACAGTTTGTTGTCTGTTTCTCACGTCTTACAGTTTGTTGTCTGTTTGTCACGTCTTACAGTTTGTTGTCTGTTTGTCAGGTCTTACAGTTTGTTTTTTGTTTATCAGGTCTTACATTTTGTTTTTTGTTTGTTACGTCTTACAGTTTGTTGTCTGTTTATCAGGTCTTACAGTTTGTTGTCTGTTTATCAGGTCTTACATTTTGTTGTCTGTTTATCAGGTCTTACAGTCTGTTGTTTGTCAGGTCTTACAGTTTGTTGTCTGTTTGTCAGGTCTTACAATTTGTTGTCTGTTTGTCAGGTCTTACAGTTTGTTGTCTGTTTGTCAGGTCTTACAGTTTGTTGTCTGTTTGTCAGGTCTTACAGTTTGTTGTCTGTTTGTCAGGTCTTACAATTTGTTTTCTGTTTGTCAGGTCTTACAGTTTGTTGTCTTTTTGTCAGGTCTTACAGTTTGTTGTCTGTTTATCAGGTCTTACAGATTGTTGTCTGTTTGTCAGGTCTTACAGTTTGTTGTTTGTCAGGTCTTACCGTTTGTTGTCTGTTTGTCAGGTCTTACAGTTTGTTGACTGTTTATCAGGTCTTGCATTTCATTATCAGTTTTTATCATCTTACACTTCGTTGTTTGTTTGTCAGTATTACAGTTTGTTGTTTCTCTGACAGGTCTAATATTTCGTTATTTGCCAGGTCTGATATTTTGTTTTTTTGTTTGTCAGGTCTTACAGTTTGTTGTCTGCTTGTCATGTCTTGTTTCTCAGGTCCTACGGTTCGTTGCCTGTTTGTCAGGTCTTAGAGTTCATTGCCTATTTATCAGGTCTTACAATTTATTGTCTGTTAGATCCTACACTTTGTTGTTTGTTTGTCAGATCTTACAGTTTGCTGTGGCTCTGTCAGGTCTGTTAGTTTGTTGTCTGTCAGGTCTTACAGTTTGCTGCCTGTTTGGGGGTTTTACATCTTGTTGTTTGTTTGTCAGGTCTTACAGTTCATTGCGTGTTTGTCAGGTCTTACAGTTTGTTGTTTGTTTGTAATTTGTTACGTTTCATTGTCTGTCAGCTCTCACAGTTCGTTGTCTGTCAAGTCTTACAGTCCATTGTTTTTTGTCAAGTTTTGCATTTGTTTTCTGTCTTACAGTTTGTTGTCTGTTTGTCACGTCTTACAGTTTGTTGTCTGTTTGTCAGGTCTTACAGTTTGTTGTCTCTTTGTCAGGTCTTACAGTTTGTTTTCTGTTTGTCAGGTCTTACAGTTTGTTGTCTCTTTGTCAGGTCTTACAGTTTGTTGTCTCTTTGTCAGGTCTTACAGTTTCTTTTTTCTGTCATGTCTTACAGTTCATTGTCTGTTTGTGAGGTCTTACAGCTCAGTGTCTGTTTGTCAGGTGTTATATTTGTTGCTCGTTTGCCAGGTCTTACAGTTGGTTGTTTGTTTCTCAGATATAACAGCTCAGTGTCTGTTTGTCAGGTGTTATATTTGTTGTTCGTTTGCCAGATCTTACAGTTCGTTGTTTGTTTCTCAGATATGACAGTTCATTGTCTGTTTGTCAGGTCTTACAGTTCGTTGTCTGTTTGTCAGGTCATACAGTTCACTGTCTGTTTGTCAGGTCATACAGTTCATTGTCTGTCAGGTCTTACAGTTCGTTGTCTACTGGATCTTACAGTTCCTTGTCTGTCTGTGAAGTCTTACAGTTCATTGTTTGTCAGATCTTACAGTTCATTATTTGTTTGTCATGTCTTACAGTTTATTGTTGCTGTCCCCATCATGTCTATGTCATCTGCAAAATGCAGATTGGAGACAGGCCTATCATTGATAGAGATGGAGTTGTGGTGATCATGGATATGTTTCTGCATGATTCTCTCCAGAGTACCATTCAAACAGAGAGAAACATGAGACGCCAGTGGTTGTTTAAAAGAATTCTCCTGGCTGATTGTTCAGAACAACTGCGCCACTGTTCCATTCATAGAGTGCTTGGATGACATGGACAAGACCTTACTCGACTCGACGTTAAAGCTGGGTGGTTACATTGATCCACATAAACTCAACAACATTTGATTTGATGGGCATGTCCAGTGAAAACATCTTGTGTAAACGAGGTGAAGTACTATATTGTGATTCACATTTCTGGCGAATATCACATAATTGACAAAACTGTTCGTCACTGTTATGCCCTTGCCAAATTCATATCTATTTTCTTCTTCATTCTCTTATGGCTTCTTGTGATATCATTCTTGAACACCTTTGTAACAAAACAACATATCTCAGAGTGGCATTTACATTGTGTAGGTCTACACGTTTTCTGCCTCTCCACAGTCCAGCCACGTTGTACAGGCAAGGATCTTCTTACTCATTATCAGTCTGTTAAATCTCTGATAATCTGTATTTTTCTCCATGTAATTCATATTGTCTTTCATGCGTCAACGCCATTTCTTCATTCATATACGTGCATTTTATTTCTTTTCCTCCAGCCTGCCTTCTTTCCTCTGTTTATCCTTTTATGCTGTGTCTCTTTTTTTATAAATATTGCCATAGCAAATAACATTAACTGTGGACGTTTAGCTCTTTGACCAGTTTCATATCATCGTCATGTGCCCTGTCGTGTGGCGTTGGCGATCATGGCTCTCCATACGAAGCAATCCTTTATCACTGCAAGTACATCTCCTACCCTCTCTATCCTCAGTCACCCTGCAGTTGATAAAGAGGATTAGAAAAACACAAACAACATATAGAGAATATTTTATGAAGCAAGAGAAATTAAAGCACCGGGTCACAACCGGAAAGCTGGAGGGAAAGAGAAAACCATGCAAACTTACGGAGAACATATTGGATGGACTTGCAGGGTGACTGAGGACAGAGAGGGTGGGAGATGTACTTGCAGTGACAAGGGATAGATTCGTATCGAGGGCCATGATCGTCAATGCCACATGGCAGGACACATCACGATGATGATGATGATGATGACGATGACGATGATGATGATCATGATCATGATGACATAAAAAGGGAAAAAGTGACAGAGTGGTTCAGACGTTTGCCTGCCAGTAATTAAAATCAAGGTTCCAGTGTTTGTTTTCGATTGAGGTGTTGAGTTTTCTCCTCGGTTTAACCGAGAATGTCTAGTCCTTCAGCCTTCAGGATTGCACACTCTAAATATTCCATGGCAGTTAAAAATCGTGAAGAACAGGGTTTTTGCCTGGTTGCCCTGGTCTAAAACATTGAAGAGGTAGGTTTGATTTCCCAGTCCCTCCCCATGACGACAACTGGCCTCCTCACGTTTTCTAAAGTGTTGGTCAAAATATTATTGGGTGGCGGAACATTGGGGTGATGCACTCTCAAAGGGGAGAGCAGCCTGAGTTTCACAATGTAAATCTAATGTGAGAAAAATGAAATGAATATGAATATGAATGTGAACATGAATATGAATACAAAACCGTTTATCAAAAATCAAAACAAAATGTGAATTTGTCACTTGTATAGAAATCAATCATGGAAAACCTATATTCATTTTCTACGATTCTGAACGTTTTATACCGCATTTCTTGTCGGGGAATGTTGTAGTGACGACCTTTCCCTATGTCAAGTTTATCTGTGCTATTGGTGCTATTCTGTGTTTAGCATTTAGGCAACATGTAAGTAAAGAGGTAGGTGGTGTACATGTATATTGACGATTGTCATTCCAGGTTCTCTATTAAGTCCATTACACTCTCAACTCTGGGTGGAATGGCTAGGAAAAAAAGATAATCTGTAATGATGTGGTTTGAACCCCAATTTCCCAGTGCTTATTTCGTTGCTTTAACCATGTCACCACTGCTGTTGATTTTTCTTTTTGGTCAGTTTTACTTTCACTCAGTTTATGTTTGTTTGATTTGGTTTGATTTGTTTCATCGATCTATCTAGTTTCCTGATCATCCACTTATTGATCCCGTGTCGCTATACTTGTGCTGTTCATTTTGTGTCCAATACACCATCGAAACTATCAAACCTGAGATCACCATGACAGCAAAGCATGAAGGGCTACAGAACCTATGACAATTTTTCACAATGCTATGGTGATGAGAATGGGGATGACAAAGACGGAGTTTGGGAGTTCCATTTGGGATTGAGACTTAATGATGGGTTTACTTTACACTTGCCTTTATTGTATATCCTGGTGTCAACTAGGCTTGAGCTATACATCCCACCCTCAATAAAGCATCTGTAAAGTAGATGAGGCTCAACTGTGTGATACCAATCTTATTAACATTCCCAAAGTACCTTCATTTCTGGTAAGAAACCAGCTGGGTCAGAACATTTTCGAAAAACATTTTTGGAGTAAGGTGGTTTGAACCCACACTATCACATTGCGCTAACTACTCCAACACGCTGATTGGCCACCCAGTGTAATTCGATTTGATCTTGATTTGCTTCATCTAACACGTTTACTGGGTGGGTTTGGTCTGAATGGCCTAAACGTCTGGCTGTGCTTCATCTAGCACGAGGAATTGGTTGACCAGTTGATTAGACCCAGTGTTGATGGAGGGAATCTGGGAATGGTCAGAGGTGTGTTTTGGGAGCAGGCAGCAGTGGTGGGAGTGGAGAACGATGTGGGCTCTTTCCAGGGGATTGGGAGAGGGGTCGGGCAGGGTTGTGTTCTGTCACCAGATTTCTTTTCGCTTTACAACGATACATCGTGAGGGACCTAGAGGAGTGCCCTGGGATGGAGGTTGGGGAAGAATGATGGGCGGTATTCGTTGCGCAGATGACACCACGCTGATTAAGGAGAGTGAGGGGGACCTACGGGGCCTTGTGAATATAGTAGAAATGGAGGGCAGGAGTGAAGGGTTGGAGCAAGATGGCAGGAGGACTGGAGTCATGGTGGTCAGAGAAAAAACATTTGATCCCCTCAAGCAGACTCGCAGCGGGTGGCGCGGCTTTGGGACGGGTTGATGGGTTTGGATGTCTGGGGGCGGTCATCTTACTGGACTGCAGATGCACATCGAAGGTGTTGGGCGGAGTCGGCTAGACCGACAGCATTCAGGAAGATGGAAGGCGTTCTTGCCAACAGATGCCTGTCAGTTAATATCAGGAGGAGAGCTCTTGGGTGTTGTATGGAACTGATGCTGTTATGCGGTTGTCGGGTGTGGACAGTGGGCACGCAAGAGCAGAGCAGGATTGATGCAGCCAGGTTGTGGTTTCTGGGAAGAATGTTGAGAGTTCCATGAAGGGGAGAACAGGCGGGACGGTATGATGTCGATGAGGATGATAATCATGATGCTATGGAGTTCCATCTAGGATTGAGACTGCGTGACAGGGCTGTACTCTACGCCTACTATCATAATATATCGTGGCATCAACCAGGCCCGAGAGAGACAGATACCTGCGGTGCTGGTCAGAGGATTTGAGCAACACCCTCAATGACGTAGCTGTGAAGTGGATAAGACTCGACTGTGTGGTCACAAGTCTTCCCAATGAGCCCATAGCACGCCCAACTCTGGGTAGGAGCCGGTTAGAGCCGAAAAATCCCACAGATATATTTTTGAAGGGACTGGTTGGGGATTTGAACCCACAACCTTCCAGTCGGTAGTTTGTTGCGTTAACCACTACACTATGGTGACTGATAGGCAGGACAGTCTTGATAGAGGCAATGCAGGGGGATCATTGGTAGGAATAATTGAGAGAAGACAAAGAACATATGTGTGTCATTTTATGAAAAAAGGGAAATTGGAGCACCGGGTCATGGCAGTAAAGCTGGAGGGGAGGAGAGCACCAGGAGGGCCCAGAAAGAAAGTGTTGGATGGACTTGCAGGATGGCTGGGGACTGAGTGGGTGGAAAATGTGCTTGTGGCTACAGGGAATAGATTCATATGGAGGGCCATGATCGCCAATGCCATACAGCAGGGCACATGATGATGATGATGATGAGCATAGTTTCCTAGGTAGATATGGACTTGATTTTGAATGGCCTAAACGCCTGGCTTTGCGTCATCAATCATAGTTTATTGGTTAGGTATAGTCTTGATTCTGGATGGTCTAAAACTCCAATAGCATCTGTACATAGATAGCTGTATAGATGCTAAGAGTGATTAAGCCATATCCAGCTTCATCCAGCATAGAAATTGATGCTAGTTCAGTGTTCAAGCTCTTATTTAATTTGGTTATATGCATTTCGTTATTTCTATTGTCTCTTTAGAAAGGTCTTTGTACAGAAAGAACATCTGTGACATCGTTATTCAGTCTCTTCCACGCACAATGCTTTGAGCTCTGACATAATTATGTGAACAATTGCTATCACTTGGATTTAGACACATTTCTTCATGCAAGATATCACAGTCTGTGCTCCACTGGCAGATTTACTAAAACAAGAGTGTTAGCTACTGTAATAGTCATCTGCTCCAGTTTTGTACAGTATTATCATCATGTAGATTATGAAATGAAAGTAAGTTCTGTTGTCACTTTGATGTACACATTAAGAGTTGAACATCGATCAATACGACAAGAAACGAATATTCTGAACACATTGGTTGATCTCATTACCAACAGTACAAGAGCTGTTTTCGTTCAGCATATATAGCTCTCACAGACATCAAGTGGCACAACATCCCACTGTTTTCAAATGATTTATTATCATCTAACCAAGAAAACTCGTGATTTCCAACATCACAAACATTGACAAGCCTCGAAGAAAACTAAGATTTATTGCCTTTATTTAAATTGAGATTTATCGTTTTTACAACCCCGTGTTGGAAATAAATCAAAACAAAACAAACTTTTATCACCATTACCATCACCACATCGACCACCACTACCATTTTCACTTACTACCACCACAGATCAGTAATTCATGGTAATGCCATAGTGGTGATGTCCTTTGTACGTCAACTTTACTCACTGTTTATATAGGTGAGATTTTGAATATTATGTTTAGTCGATCTGATGTACGTTTCTGAACATGTCCTCGCTGTGCCAAGCATAGAAAGAAAGCCACTAAAGATTAGTCATTAAGAAACGATTAATGAGAACGGGCCTATTGTGAATAATTCAGATGTCACAGTGACTGAACAGTTAGGACACACTACTAAACTTTTAAATGATATGTGAACTGATATTTGTTCAGATCTAAAATTCAACATTCTTAAATGATTCATCAACTGAACTTGTAAATCGTGTTTGTTATTTGCTCTAAATTTTGATCAACATGATGTGTGATTTTCAAGTGATCTTTGAAAAGTGTTGTTATGTCCATCTGCTGTCTGTGACGGACAGACACACACTAAGGCCTTTTGTGTGACATACAGACATTGTTACGTGGCTAGTATATTTCACACACACACACACACACACACACACACACACACACATACACCACACACACACACACACACACACACACATACACACACACACGCGCGCGCGCGCGCGCGCATACATACATATACACATAGACATATATCTATATATTTACATATATACATACTTATCCATATGTGTACTCACAAACAGACACTCATATACATGCACACACACACAGACACACACACACACACACACACACACACACACGCACGCACCACACACACACACACACACACACGTACATGTACACATACAGACATACATAAACACACACACACATCCCACACAAACACACACACACACGCACACACATACGCACGCACACACACACACACACACACACACACACACACACAGAGCTGAACTAACCATTTGAGGTTGCATGTGTGTGTCTCTTTTTTAATCAAAAGTAAAACAAATTATCTGTAATTTAGTCCTCGCATCTTGCTAGTGGAAAAGTAACTGATTTCAGTGGATTTCCACCAGTGGAACAGGTATTCAACTGGTTTGATGATAACAGTGATAAGTGCTTACCTGGGTATGGCTGGTAGTTTGTACTGAGAGGAACCACAAAAAGAAGTATATTTTAGGCATTCATTTTCCACCAGTGATAGACATAAGACAACATGTTTTACAAAACTTAACGTAGAGGTAATGTTCAATCTCAAAACGTCGCCAGCACATATTCTATGAGCAAACGTATTACATCTGCAAATTTATTTTGGACACTCCACATAAAATGACATTCATGGTACTTCTTCTTTCTTTCTTTCTTTCATCTGCCGTTGGTGCCCTTCGGCGTCGCGGGGAGACACAGACGTCTGTCTGCAGCAAGGCGGGAGGCTTGATAGAGTGACAGGTCATGGGCTCGCAGGGTGTCAGCCACGGAGTCGCTCCATCGTCTCCGTGGTCTACCTCTGGCTTTCCAGCCAGTGTATCTGGTGGTGTATGCCCGTAGGGCCGGTTGGTCGGGCGGCATTCTGGTGAGGTGACCAAACCACCTGATCCTTTGTTGTTCGACATGGTGGAGAATTGGTGTTAGTCCGACCATGTTTCTGATCACCTCATTCTTGATCTTGTCGCGTCTGGTCTTGTTGACAGCTTTTCTCAGGCAGCGCATTTCACATGTGACCAATTTTCTCTCTAAGGCTTTTGTTAGGGCCCATGTCTGACACTGGTATGTGAGTGTTGGAACGAAGATGGCGTTGATGAGTTTTGCCTTGGTGCTCATTGGGATGCTGGGATGTTTCAGAAGGGGGGCGAGTTGGTAACTGACTGCGTTCGCTTTCTGGCATCTTGTTTCTATCTCTCTGTCCAATTTTCCATCTTCAGTGAAGAGGCTGCCAAGGTATTTAAATTCTTTGGTCTGTTTCAGCTGGGTGCCGTTGATGTTGATGTCCAGCTTTCCTGGATTTCTGCTGACAGACATAACTTCTGTTTTGTTGATACTGATCTTCATATCATACTTCTCGCAGCTTGTGTTGAGTTGGTCTGTGTGTTCTTGAAGAGCTGCTTTGTTCTGATTCATCAAGGACTGGTCGTCAGCAAATAATAGTTCGTTCAGGGCCTCCAGATCTGGATTGGCTTCCTTTGTAATCTGGTCCATGTAGATCACGAAGAGAAGGGGAGAGAGTACGCAGCCTTGCCTGACCCCTGATGTAACCGGGAACCAGTCCGATGTTCCACTGGCTGTTCGGACTGCGCTCCTACTGTTGGCATAGATTGCTCTGATGTTATCAAGCAACTGCCCCTTCACGTCGTACTGCTCCAGGATCTTCCAGAGCTTGTCTCTGTTGACTCGGTCAAAAGCTTTTTCTTGATCAACGAATACTGTATGCAGGTCTTGGTTGTATTCGATGGCTCTTTCACACAGCTGTCGGAGTGCGAAAATGGCATCTGTGCACCCTCTTCCTTTCCGAAAGCCAAACTGGGCATTGCTCAGTAGGTGTTCTGCTTTGGCTCTTGTGCGCTGTTCCAGAATCTTTGCATACATTTTCCCTACATGGCTGAGAAGTGAAATGCCTCTGTATGTGCTGCAGTCTTTCTTGCTGCCCTTCTTCTTCCAAATTTGGGACCACTATTGCATTTTGCCAGTCCATTGGTACTTTCCTCTCTTCCCATGCTTTCTGGAAGATGATGGTGAGCCACTTAACTCCCGTTTCTCCGCATGCAAGGATGGCTTCAGTTGTTATGCCACCATTCATGGTACAGCTGATACAAAATCATCTCAACACTGTAACACTGTGTAGTAAACTGAACCTGAAGTGAGACACGTCAGATGTCTTTCTTTTTTAAAGTCTGCTTCAATCATTTGTTAAACACAGTCACATTTTCTTTATAAATTGAAATTCTTCGTTTTCCAAACAGTCAACACATCTATCCAATCAAACCCATTGTCGACATTTCTACAGGATCACGCAATGTGCTAGCTGTTCAGTCGTATAATGATGTTGGGATCTCTGTTAAAGTGATTTGATTTAAAAAAAAACATTCCTGGCTAAGCAATCCTTACTGTTTGAGCAACAAGTGTACTTAACAACATCATGGACACAGTTTAACATATTGAGGGTTACCTGCCAGTGAAGAAGATAGATACATCATCGTGGTATGTAACCTTGGTATGTCACAAAGCTGGTGTGCGTCTGTGTATATGGAATGGTTAATTCTATAAAAACAAAGTTTGTCACGATAAATTGAACATTGTCTCTTGGTCCAGTAACTGGAAAGAAAGGTCAGGCATACCTGCACAGGGTTGGTCTGGTTAGTGTACATTATGTGGCTGTGTCCTGGGGTTTGTCATCTCTCCAAATTGCCATTCAGTTTGCGGGCAGGGTGACTGATGACAGGGTCCAAATGGGTCATGCAACGCATGGACAGCCCAGCCTCACCCCCCTCTCCTTGATGAGATGGCACCTAGTGACGTCGGTAGCTTCAGAGGTGATTGTTTCGAGACAGGCAGCGCATTGATGCTCTGGGTCCCATGTGCACCCCCAGGGTATTTCTTGTTAATTATTAATAAAACGTCATCTGTTTCTCACGCTATAAATAAGTCTGTGCATGGTTATTGTGATCATTATAAAATGAGTATTGTTATTTAAGTAATTGTGAATGTCCATCTTCTAAAACATACGTGTAACGAAAGAAAGATCAGGTGGATGGAAGACAGTAAGTAAATAACCATCAGTTATAATGAATACACTGCTCTGTTAATGTTACTGTAAAGAGCCTGACTCTAAAGGCAAATTGGCACTTGTTGTTTTCCATTTTCCCAACACTTAATTTTGAATATTGCATCAGTTGCTGGTTTGTAGTGATTGATGCAAGGGAGTACTGACTGTAAGATTGTGGATTTCAAATCCCATTACATGTAGTTAAAATCATTGTGGGAGTTTTGGTCCACACAGCCTCTATCCAGAGATGAGTGTGATGTAGGCTTCTTGCGAAGACTGAGATCACATAGTCAGTTCTCATCCACTTCTTGGACGTGTCATGGAGGTTGTTGCTACAATTTCCTGACCAACGCTGCAGGTGTCTGTCTCTCTCTAACCAGTTTGATGTGATATGATCATAAGTGTATCGTGCAGCCCCATCACACGCCCACAGATTCAGTTCTAGATGGAATTCCATGGCATCATGACTATCACCTCCACTGTCATTATGACATTCTAAAATTGTCCCAGGTTCTGTGACCATTACAGTGATGTAGAAAATGGGAGAGAAAGAGAGACGAGCACAAAAAAGTGCAATGATCTACTAACAAAGTCTGAAAATTGGGTTGACACCACGCAATATAAACAAACAAATAAATAGATCAATAAGAAATTGTGCATGAGCTGACCTAAAAGTCTTGTCAGTTAGCCTGTCATCTCTGAGCAATTTACAGTTAATATGTTTAACTTATATTGAGATGAAATATAGGCTTTGCACTACTGATGTGCACCAAATCATAATAATGCATGTCTAGTTTAAAAAGTTGGAAAGTGTAGTATAACTATCTGTGTGACTGAAAAATGGATCTTAGCACTGAGCAACTCAGATGCTATGTCTTCACAAGGCTCAAACTTGGAGACGATCTAATCTAATCAAAATAAAATTCATACCTATTTGACTGTTGAGTGTCTCATACAGGACAGTTTGCTTCTGGACTGATACATTTAAATAAGGAAACATGATTTGAAGATAAGTTGTAATATGGATGTCCGAGTGATGAACAGAATGAAAAAAAGTATTCAGTGTGTAGGGAATGTAGTTAAAGAGCAATCGAATATTTGTAAAATGATTAAAACGTTTGATGTTTTATATGGCACAGTTAAAAGGATCCTGCAATATGAGGCTGACATGAGGAAAGTGGCTGACACATGGATACCTCATCTTCTGGCAGAGGAGCAGAAAAACACAGACGGTTCAGAGTTCTCTTCTTTTGCTTGAAATGTATGTTTGAGCCAAAGGACCGTAACCGACTATGTGACGTGATCACTGTGACAAAAGATGGATCACTTTCTGTGGTATCCTGAACAAGTGATTAAATGCGGACAGGTGATAATCATGAAAAGAGTAGTTGTACCAAGACCTGGTTTTCAAAGTCAGCAGAGACCTGTCTCTTTTTTTTCAACTCTAAAGACACTGTAGTTGTCGAATGTCTACGTGAAAAGTGTACAGCTTATCCAAAAAGTGCACTTGTTGCAGGTAGATATTATGCAGAAAGCGTTTTTATGAAGTAATGTATCCATCTATGAGCAGCGTCCAAATGTCAGCACCTATAAAACGCTCCGTCTACACAACATTGCAAATACCCATAAAGCCAAGACCAATGTGACCTATCTACAAGAGCAATCCATTCAAGGTCTCCATCATCCACCTGGATGTCCTGACTTAACCCCATGCAAGTTCTGGATGTTTCCCTTTTGCAAGGAAAACGTGGCTGGCAAAAAGTTTTCAGGAATCCAGGATTCGAGGAAAGCATTAATTTACCTTCAGATTTGTAGAATGTTAGCATAAGAAATTTACTTCACCAAAATTGAGACTTGTAGAGATTATGAAGGAGCTAGTTGAATTGGCCTGTTGTGAAACAAGTTATAAGAAAGTCAGGATTCATGGATGAATGATAGATAAGGGAAACAATTTGTTGCAAGCTTTTGAGGTGAAGAAACGTAGCTGTGTAAAAGTGAAAGTGAATTAAATATTTTGGCAGTCAAGAGTTGTATTGAGTTGTAGTTCTTGATTTAATGTTTTATGAATTACTGTTTTGTGGTTTCGATCTTTAAATGATGTACAGTCAGTGTGAACTTTATGGATAATTATATGTATTGAGAGTTTGGACTTTTGAAACATGAATGGCGAATTTTGTGTTAAATTCTTTATTGTAAGATGTTATTTTGTTAAATGAATATGAAGCTAAGTTAGTGGTCATATTTTGGAAATTGAAGAATATTTGCTGTTGGCACTGTGAATGTAATTTGCCTGCGTGCTTTTAAAAGGCAAACAATTTTATTTTGGGATAAACGTCTGTCAATCATATAATATAAAAATATGGTGTGGCCATTGACCCGATACATTTTATTGACATTTTTGTAGATGGAAGTACTTAGTAAATTCTTTCCTATCTCAGCTTTTGACGTGGGAGCTGTCTGGTCTGATTAGCTCACGAGGGAGCCACATACGTACGTGACTTTGGTTTGAGGGATGGATGCCTGATCCAGTCCCTGGTCCTAAGCTGTTAGGACTCTGCTGTATACCTGCTGTGGGCGTGTCCGTTTACTGACGCTTCTGTGTTTCGTCTTGCTCCCCAGGATTGTTGGTAACAATGTATTTATAGAGCGATGAACTGAATCCTGAACAATGTATTCGATGCTGTGAATCAGACTGTGAAGTGTTGACGCAGTGAAGGAGTCCCTGTGAAAGGACTGTTTGGGACGGAAACCTATCTGATCTGAATTGATTACTTTCTATTGAATAGTGGACTTGAACATTTATCTCTGTGTTATGTGTTTGTTGATCCAGTTGGATGAAAAATGAACTGAGGATATCTGACTTGATTATAAAATATTTAAATATACTATTTTGTTTGCAGAGGTTGTTGAAGTGACTGAATGGAGGGTTGTGTGTGATTGGGGAAAACACATAGAGCACGCACCTATACACAACCTACTTTCATTCTATTTCTGTCAGTCACACATAAACTGACTTCTGTAACATAAATCTACCAAAATTGGGCCATTAGTATTCACGTTGAGGTATTCACGAGGAACCCTATTTTCTAGAGTAAAGCTATATTTCAAACTTAATAAAGGTGTCTTTGAACATTTATGATGTAGTCTTCTCATGCACAGATACATAGGCGTACAGTATGCGTGTGACTGACACAATCACTTCATTCAAAAATCAATACTGAATCTTAGCGACAAGAAAACAGATACTCAGTATCATTGTTGTACTTTCTGGGACATATACGACACTAACATCGACTAGCTGGTTGGAATATAAATGATTTCGTGATTCACACGTGGATATGATTTGATGTGATAATTATGGCTTGTATTCTAATCCACAATGCCGTCTTTCAGGTCGTTTCAGACAATACGTCAACCTTACGATGTAGAAGTGTCGGTATTTCTGTGCTAACCATCAGCAGTGTGTTACTTTGTTGTGACACATATAGGGACAGACTGTCTTAGGGACTGACCCCACATGAAATGATGTTCTTACGAAATTAAAAAAGTAAACAATGTGTGGTGTTTGATGCATAATGTGCTAGGTTTCTTGCAGATTTTCCTGCCCAAATCCTTTGTTCATTTGTTAGCTCCTAAGATATAGCTTTTACAGATTTATTGGCATCAATATCTTATTACTGACAGTGAGTCATGCTATGACATAACAGAATCTGTGAGAACGGGAAATACCACGAGGTGTTGTTGCAGACCAAAGACAATATAAAAATAGATTACTGGCGTGGTAACGCGACTCGTGTCAAGTTGATCGACTTGGCTGCCATATCAATTATGGCTAACTTGACACGAACGTGGTGCGTACCTGCATTGGTGTTCGGGTGTGTTCTCAGTAGCACAGTCAGTGAGAGGCTGAGCATTGACTCGCAAGCAAATGTTGCGAGTTGTGCTGTCATTCTGATAGTGCCAGTGCTAGTTTTCCCTCCCCAATCTTCATGGGGAAAAATAACACACACACACACAGACACAGACACACGCACAGATACACACACACACAGCACAGACACAGACACAGACACAGACAGAAACAGAAGACAGACAGACAGACACAGACAGACAGAAACACACACACACACACACACACACACCACACACACACACACAAAACACACGCAGAGTGTTATTGACTCACTTAGAATATGTTCGTTATAAATCTAGTCCAATATGTTTTTAAAATCGGTGTAAAATATTATGTTTTTAGCTGAGAATTAGTAGTAGTTTACATATGACTGAACAATGTTTGCTTTCTGAGCTGTTTTCTTTCCAAAAACCACTACGCAATTATAGAATGTATCTCAGTGCTCCTCCCTCACTCCCTCTGTCTGTCTGTCTGTATGTCTGTCTGTCTGTCTCAAAATGGCAGGGAAGATGAAGTGCATTTCTCTGTTTAATGTGTTGTATCCAAGAAGGAAATGATTTCGCAACATTCTCACCAAGCAGATCTTTATGAAATAGCCTTTTCCTTACTGAGTGAAAATGATGACTGTTATTCTTCCTCTGGCGAAATTAGTCTTTGACGCTTTGAAATGTAAAAGTAAAGTTTGATCAACAATACATATGTTGTCTGCTTAGATAAATTATTTGAAATGAGTATTAATTATGAATGGTCAAGTATCATTCATATATCTCGACAGAAACACAACACTACGCCATATTTTATGGTTTTTAAATTAGTGCATATATCAAGAACATATTTCATGCAGTAGCCTATGAGTAGTGTGTATGATGTGTTGTGTGTGTGCGTGTCTGTGTGTATGTGACATGGTCATGTGCACATTTATACACCCTCTGATTTTATAGGTAAACTGTTAAATGTTTAGTTGCCTTAGAATCTACATTTGATCAGCTAAATATGCTGTATATTATTAGAAGGCTTATGATGTAACATGAAGTTATGTCATAATTAACCTGCGTGGGAATGCCAGGGCTTCTTCAGTATAAATAATATCATCTTCTTTTGAAACTCCTGTGTTAGAAAATTTCCTTCACTCTGTCTGTTTCTATCTGTTTCTTGCTGTATCATCTCTTCTAACCGTTTTGTGTTTGCTAATCCATTCATCTGTGTATGTTCTACAAAGCCTTATATACTTCCTATTAGGATTGATAATTACGCAGGCCTACATGTATTAACTATGTTTTTGGCTCTGAGGAATTATGACGAGCATTAACAATTTCAGGTCATCTAGGCTGCTGCTTTTAGTTTACAATATATATCAAAATTGTATTCAGGTTTGGATATTATTTTTTAAACCTCGGGGTGTAGGGGGCTCTGGATAGAGGTAGTACCTTTGGTGTCTGGCTGCTGCACTCTACCCGGTAGGGGAGGGTGGACGGGCATCACTGGTCCTCATCCATCCTCTAAATCTCTCACGTGCTGGCTCCAAGCCCACACCCCGGGACCTCGCCTCAGCGGGCGTGCCAAACCACGTGAGGGGGTGATATGATATTATCACTGCATCAGGTAGATGGGACTCGTCAGCCCGGGAAGGCAGCCTGTCTACGAGAAGGAAAACACCGACTTCTAACCTCCGCTGCCTCGTGGCTACACCCATTCAAAGGAAAGGCTTCAGAAGTAAATCTCGAGGAAAAATCCGGAGTCGGAGTCCCTAAGGCAGTTCGCCATTGTCTACAACCTCGTTCTGGCAACTCCTGCATCGCCCCTGGTACCAGGCGTACAGGCCTCCGTCTTTCCCCTGGATTCTACTAGTGACGAGGAGAGGGGGGATCTGCTGCATGGACAACAGCTCGTCCTCCATATTCACTTGCCCAGGCCTGCACCTGGAGAGGTCACTCCAGCTTCGCTGGTAACACAGCATCGACACAACACAGAGAGTAGCAGATACCGGTTTTAAGCCTAGGCTTTTTTGGATAGAGCCGGCCCAGGGGTTACTCTCACGGTGGGAGGAATCTTTGCATTCCATTGGGTAGCTACCACCCACCTCAAGCTGGGCAGCCCCCAGTCAGTAAGGTGTTACCCCTGCCACAACCTGTTTGCTCCAATGGGTGCTTGAGCTTAGAGGAAACTCGACAGGCAGGTTGTAAATACCAGGCAACAACAAAAGAAGAAAAAGAAGATGCTAGCTCTTCTGATATCAAGCTGGAATGTAAGGACAATGTGTCCTGGTTTTGACAGCGACCTACAGCTGTTAGACGACACACAGAAGACGGCCATGATAGACAGGGAGCTTGAGCGACTCAACGTCGACATCGCTGCATTACAGGAGACAAGGCTACCTGGGGACGGATCACTGCGTGAGAAGAACTACACGTTCTGCTGGCAGGGGAAGAACCCAGAGGAGCCACATATTCATGGTGTGGGCTTCGCTGTAAAGAACTCCCTCCTAGCAACCGTAGAGCTCCCCACGGGAGGTACGGAGAGACTGCTCACTCTAAAAATGACGACCAGTTCAGGCACAGTCAACTTCATCTGTGCCTATGCCCCAACATTAAGCTCCTCACCCGACGTCAAGGACCAGTTCTATGAGGCCCTGGATGCTGTTGTCAGAGGAGTTCCCAGCAAGGAAGGTCTCTTCATATTGGGAGACCTGAACGCACGCGTAGGTGCTGATTTTGAGGCCTGGCCAACCAGCATTGGACATCATGGTGTTGGGAAGCAAATGAGAATGGTCAAAGACTCCTGGAACTTTGTCTTACCACAACCTGGCCGTCACCAACACCTTCTTCAACAACAAGGAGAAGCACAAGGTATCATGGTGTCACCCCAGATCCCACCACTGGCATCAGCTCGACCTCGTCTTAACAAGGAGGTCGGACCTTAACAACGTCCTCAACACGAGGAGTTTCCACAGCGCTGATTGCGATACAGACCACACCCTGGTACGCAGCAAGATCAAGCTTCTACCCAGAAGACTGCACCACTCAAAGAAGAAAGGTCACCCAAGGATTAATGCCTGTCGCACGTCCGATCCGACCAAGGCCGGGGAGTTTGTAGAAACCCTGAATGAAGCGCTCAAGAGTGGCTCATAGATCCAAAACGCTGAGGAAAATGGAATCACTTGAAGGACACAATCTATCAGTCCGCCCTGAGTATATTTGGGAAAAAAGAATGAAAGAATCCCGACTGGTTTGAGGCAAACTGGAACCAGTGGTGGAAGCGAAACGCAAGGCTTTACTTGTGTATAAAAACAACAATACCCAAACTACTCGTGACGCTTACAGAGCTGCCTGCAGCAAGGCCCAACAAACTGTTCGGCGATGCGCCAACGACTATTGGCTACAGTTAAGCTCAAGTATTCAGCAGTCTGCAGATTCAGGCAACACTGGCAGCATGTACGCTGGCGTCAAACAAGCGACTGGTCCAGCAGCCTCCAAGTCAGCTCCCCTTAAGTCCAAAGCAGGAGAGAGCATCACAGACTCAGCAAAGCAGATGAAGAGATGGGTAGAGCACTACCTGGAGCTGTACTCCACGCAGAACTTTGTCACTGATGCTGCCCTGAATGCCATTGAGGACGTGCTTGTCATGGAGGAGTTGGATGCTGGCCAAGCCTTGAAGAACTAAGCAAGGCGATTGACGGTTTGGCGACGGGAAAAGCCCTTGGTGAAGACGTCCAGAGGTCATCAAGTGCGGGAAGCCTGCTCTTCTCAACGAGCTGCATGAACTTTTGTGCTTGTGCTGGAAGGAAGGCTTCATTCCGAGAGACATGAGAGACGCCAGGATAGTGACTCTATATAAGAACAAGGGCGACCGCAGTGACTGTAATAATTATCACGGAATCTCACTCCTCAGCATTGTTGGGAAAGCATTCACCAGAGTCGTCTTAACCCGTCTTCAGAGGCTGGAAGCTCACATCTACCCTGAGTCACATGCGGCTTTAGGGCCGAAAGATCGACCATCGACATGATCTTCTCTGTCCGCAACTACAGGAAAAGTGCGCAAGCAGCACATGCCCCTCTGCCTCGCCTTTATTGATCTCACGAAAGCGTTCGACCTGGTCAGTCGGAGTGGTCTTTTCAAGCTTTTGAACAAAATCGGCTGTCCCCCAAGACTATCAGCTGTCATCGAGTCTTTCCACGAAGATATGCATAGCACTGTATGCTATAATGGTGCCACATCAGAGCCTTTTAGAATCAGCAGCGGATGAAACAGAGACGTGTTTTGGCCCCAACTCTGTTCGGGATCTTCTTCTCGATGTTGCTGATCTATGCTTCTGCAGATCTGAAGAAGGGGTATATCTTCATACAAGGACCGATGGAAAGCTCTTCAACATTGCCAGGCTTCGTTCCAAAACTAAGGTGGAAAAGAAGACCATCAGAGAAGCTCTCTTCGCAGATGATACTGCGCTGGCTTCCCACAGTGAACAAGATCTCCAGAGGCTCCTTGATCGCTTCGCCCACGCTTGCAGAGAGTTTGGTCTCACAATCAGCTTGAAGATAACTGAGATATTAGGCCAAGTCTGTGATGAACCACCATCTCCACACATTGGAGACTACACCTCAATACTGTCCACAAAGTTCAGTACTTCGGGTCCACCATATGTGACAACCTCTCTCTGGACGCTGAAATCAGCGCCAGAATTGTAAAGGCCTCATCTGTTATGGCTAAACTGAACAAGGGGTCTGGTCCAACAGCAGTCTCACTGTGAACACCAAAATGCAGGTGTACAGAGCATGTGTGTTGAGCACACGTCTCTACTCAAGTGAAGCCTGGACCACATACGCCAACCAAGAAAAGAGGCTCAACATTTTCCATTCTCCACTGCTTGTGACGCATCCTCGGCATCCAATGGCAAGACAAGGTGACCAACACAGAGGTCCTCTGTCGTGCGGGCCTACAGACCATCTTTGCCCTTCTAAGCCAACGCCGACTACACTGGCTTGGCCATGTGCGTCGAATGGAAGATGGACGCATACCAAAAGACGTTCTCTACGGCGAACTGGCAAACTGGATAGCGAACTCCAGGACGCCCACAGCTACGCTTTGTAGACGTATGCAAAGGGACCTTAGAAGCTCAGGGATTGACCCAGGCTCTTGGGAGACTCTGGCGAAGACAGGGCAGCGTGGCGGACACCGTTCAGCAAGGCGTTGTGAATGCGGAGAGGAGGAGAGCAGAAAGCGCAGATGAGAAAAGGGCTCTTCGCAAGCAACGTTCCAGAAACCAGACAATAGCGACTCAATTTGTATGTGGCAGATGTGACAGAGATTGCCACTCAAGAATCGGCCTGCACAGCCACAGCAGAAAGTGCACGTCATGACCACAATGCTCTGGTGCAGACTATCATCTCCTGACATGTAAAAGAGGCCGACGATGATAAACTGAGGGGAATGGTTAACGCTAGGACATATCATAAGAATATGTTGCAGATGCATTGATATATATGTGCTTATTTTTCCTTTTCAGATTTTTCTTCAGGGTAAGTGACATATCTAAAAACCTGAAATGGGTCTGCACAGTCAGCTGCGATTCACCATTGTAAAGAAGAAGAAGAAGAAAATGATAATAATAAGAACAACAATAACAATAACAACAATAATAACGATAATAATGATATGAAAATAATAATAATGATAATGATAGTAATAATAATAATAATATTATTAATAACAATAATGATAATGATGTCTTGGTTAATATGTCTGTGACTGAATTTTTTGTTTTGTTTTCCGTGTTATTATTATTTTCAAATCAGACCCCCATTTCGTTTGGGTTGAATGCTTTTAAAGACATTAAATCATGAAATTGTCAAATTGTCAAGTTGTCCTCTCTCTCTCTCTCTCTCTCTCTCTCTCTCTCTCTCACACACACACACACACACACACACACACACACACACAAACACAAACACACACACACACGCACACACACAAACAACACACATACACAAACACACGCAAAGACACTAACGAAAACATCAGGATGAAAGACAGCACTCCTGATATTATACCAAAATATAATTACACGCGCGCTGATTGGTCCTTGTTTCAGACTGCTCTTGCCAATCAAGATTACACACATTATGAACATGAAAATGTCGACGTTATGTTTTCTAAATTCCAGGAGTCAGTTCTAGCTGCTGCAGACCTATCCATCCCGAAACTCAAAACTTTTAAGTCTAATAACCGTTTGGGTAATGTTTGGTGGAAGGAGGCATGTGAGCAAGCAGTTCAGAATAAAAAAGAGAAATACAAACTCTACATCAAAAGCAGGAGACCTGAAGATCATATGGAAATGAAAAAAGCTAACACCCAGTGTAATAAAATCATCGCTGAAGCAAAGAAAAATTATTGGGCATCATACTGCACTAAAGAAATTTCAGATTTCAAGGATTTTCATAAAGTCTGGACAAAAATGAATCAAATGAAAAATGGAGCCGATTTACCTAGGTGTCCAATAATGATTGACACATGTCACAAATGTCCTTCCAACATGGACAAAGCTGAAACTTTTGTGGAACTTTTTGCCGAAAATGGTAATGTAGATGGTTTGTCTCCTACCTGCAAACACTACAGAGAAATGGCAGCTAACAACCCTATCTACACTGATCCCATACCTCAGAGTGATCGCTGGTTTAATTCTCCAATCACCTTAGAAGAGTTAAAAAACACTATCTTGTCTCTACACAACAAAAGGAGTTCGGTAGGTATCGATGCAGTTTCAACTGAAATGATTAAACATCTTCCAGAAAACTATATTATTTTCTTACACAAACATTTTTCAGAAATGCTGGGTTAGTGGAACTATACCACAGTTATGGCAAAAGTCTATTGTTATACCAGTATTAAAAGCAGGAAAGCCTAAAAACAATAAAAAATAGTTACAGACCTATTGCGTTGACGTCCCATACGAGCAAACTAATGGAAACATTTGGTATTAAACAGACTTGTACATTACTGTGATAAAAATAACGTTATTCCAGTAAATCAGGCAGGTTTTAGAAAAGGAAGATCCACAGTTGAGCACCTGGTTAAACTTACAACTCACATCAAGAAACAGTTTGCCCGCAGAAAAAGTCTTTTAGCTACTTTTTTTATGTGAAAAAAGCTTACAATCAAATTTGGCATACGCGTGTATTGTACAAGCTGAAATCTATTGGTTTATCTGGCAATATGTATGATTACATTGTCTTTTTTAGCCAATAGAACTATTCAGGCAAGAGTGGGAACTAGTTATTCTACTTCACGACATCTTGATATGGGAATTCACAAGGTTCAGTGATAGCATCGCTTTTATTTAATATCCTCATACAGGATCTTCCTAAAGCACTCTCAAATCATGTTGTGCTGGCACAGCACGCTGATGATATATGTATTTGGATGAATATTACTTTAAAAAAGACAACTCCACAGAGAGCGCAGAATTACATTAGGAAAGTGTCTCAATCTGATCTTGATAATCTTGGAAACTATATGTTAGAAAATGGTCTGTCGCTGTCAGCGGAAAAAACTAACATGATGCTATTTAATCCTGTGGTACTTTAAGTAATTTGCCTACTTTCAGATTGCTTGTGAAGTGTTACATTAAAAACAGGTTGTAAAATTTCTGGGACTCTTTATAACATCGAAATTAAACTGGAATGTCCATTTTGATTATATTTCAACAAAAGCAAGAAAATCCTTACATTTTCTAAAGATAATAAGCAGATTACCTTTGGGAATGGATACAAACATACTAATTCATCTATCAACAGCACTTGTACGATCTTAATTATCCTATGCACAAGAAGTGTTCTTCAGTGCACCAAAATATTTATTACAGAAGATACAAAGCATAGACTGCAAAAGTATTAAAATTGCTGTAGGTGTCCCTAGTCATGCTTCTAATCTGGAAACGTACAAAGTTGCTGGAATCCTGCCTCTGAACAACTATCGTGAGCTAGTGACAGCAAAATTTGCAGTTAGAACTACTTCACAAACGGACAACTTTGTAGTAAGGAAATTAAAATCAGGTCTGATGTTGACTTTCCAAAGCGAGCAAAAAGCATTTCATCACAAATGACTGTTGCAACTTACATTTCTGACTTGGTCAAACAATCTAACATAAATATGGAAGAAATAGCTGAGACACCATCAACAACGCCTATCCCTACATGGGAAATGCTAAAAGCCTCTTTTGATATTGATTATACAGACGCTAAGAAATCTGAAAACTCAAATTTCAATATCCACAGCAAGAGAACACATCGATGAAAAATACCATGCTACCTTCACACTTTTACCGATGGATCAGTCTTAGAAAATAAATGTGCTGGAGCAGCATTTTATGTTCCAAAATTTAAAACAAAAAAGTCATTTTTCGTTGGGGCAAACATATCTATCTTTACAGCGGAATTAGTTGCCATAATACAAGCATTGCAATATCTAGTAAATCTTAAACCCGTGCCTTTCAAAATAGTTCTCTTTGTTGACTCAAAATCTGTATTATATGCCTTACGGTCTTTTGATACCAACACAAGACCTGCTTTAATTACTGTGGCAAATCATCTTATACATCGTTTAAGGTCATAGGTACAGATATCAGTTTATGCTGGGTGCCTTCACACGTTGGTCTTCACGGCAACGAAGTAGTTGACAGAGCAGCTAAGCAAGGCGCACAGAATTCTGATAATTCTATAGAATTATATGTTCCTACTTCCGTAAAAGAAGCTTGCAACTTGCTCGAATCAACCTCATGAACTCAATTTCATGAACATTTCAATGAACAGTCTGTGTCACAACAAATGAAAAACTTACCGTTCAAAATGTATGTAAAAAATTACAGTATTCTTCCATGTATTATTTGAGATTGATTGTTGCTGTTCATTTTCGTATTCAGCTAAACGCGTTGAAAACAAAATATTGTAAAAATGTCAAGTGCATTTGCGGTGAACAGTTCATACTGTTTCACTGCCTATTCTACTGCAAAATGTTACGTTCCTTTTTACCAAAACCGTATACTCAAGAAAAGTATTCTGAAACTCATTTCCAAAAAGTTACATCAGATCAATCTTTATTAGTTAAAATTTCAGAATCATTAGTTCACAGTCCTGCTAATGCATTACTTTAACTTTATGCAGTTTGTGTATTAGTGTTACAATTTCCCTTCACAATGTTGAAGTTAATTGTTAGAGTTAAGTTTTCGTTCCATTTTCCTGTTCTCCCACCTATTCATGTCTTTTTACTCTATCTCCCCTTTGCCCCAATCCAACCCGCCCAACTATCGTTCTACATTTATATTTATTTACTCATTTTTTATTCCCCCTCCCACCTCCCCCGTCTAATATCACTTAAAGTGAAAAGACGTTAAATCAATAACGAATGAACGCAAAGACTGTCTCCATCTGTCTGTCTGTCTGTCTGTCTGTCTCTCTCTTTCTCTCTCTTCACTTTCCTGCACCATCTACCACTGACTTTGTCGAACAGCACCTAGTTTGCTTCATCAAAGCCGTCAAAGCCAGCATCAAACTGGCACGTGTTATCAGTACTGTATCACTGGCTGCGTGCAGTCTAGTTCATTTATAAGGTCTTTGTTGCAGACACAGTAATGTATACAGAACATTCCATATCCAAGTGACCTGCTGCTGCACAAGCCAGACAGGGGTCCCATGGCGATCACTACACCTGGAAAGGAGAGGCTGGGTTGTGCACATCACTGTTCTCTGGGTGAGCAGTACTTTAAACACCAGACCTCACCACCACCACCCAGAAAATAAGTGAGTCTCTGTTATACTGAATACATTGCTCAGTGGATGTTACTGTATAGACTTTACTTTGACGGCCAAGAATCAAAAAGTGTAGTTGTTCAGTTCTTTACGATCACCATGCAGTATAAATAAATAAATAAGAATTTGGAATGATAATTTTCTGTCATAATTTCTGTATGATTAACATTTGACTGCAATCATAAATTTACAATGCCCATGACACATCTGGATTTGTATTCACTAACTGTCTTAAAATAGAGTCATTATTATTTACGACGATGAATTCATACGCAGACATACTTCAAGAGTAAATTTACATTCAAACATAGCAGGGGTCTATTTGAGAACTTATGAGAAGTTCTCCACATTCACAGATTACATAAATGTACACTAGACGTGTGACTGACATAATCACATTGTTTTAAAAATCAATACTAAGTGGCAGCAACAAGAAAACAGTCCAGACAGTGCCTGTTCTTACCCAAGTTGTTCAGCACACTGCCTACTAAGCCCCCCACTGACGACAGTAATCACAGAGCCAGACAGAGTGACAGACCTCTCAGTAAGAAGACCAGCACTACAACTCTCCAGCAACAGCCTCTATAAACCAACAGTATCAAAGACTCCAAGTTGATTTTACTTCAGGCATGGAAGCAATAGACGAAACTAAAATTGACATCAACATGAGATCATGGCATGATGGGCCTCAAAATATGTGATAAATGTCATGATCCCATAATGAGTAGTGATTTCATAACAATGGGGATTTTAATCATAATGCTATAGAGTTCCTTCAAGGACTGACACTGCTCGACACGGGTGTATTCTACACTTATCTCAAATATATACTGGCGTCAATCAGGCCTGTGAGATACTGACGCTTGTGGTGTTAATCAAATAATTTGAGCAAAACTCTTAGTGACATATGCGTCAGGTGGATGAGACTCCCTTGTGTAATCAAAAGTTTCCCAGCACGTTCACTGCACGTTCAACTCTGGATAGGACCCGTCAGGGCAGAGGCATCCCTAAATGATTTTGTTTAACTACAGTGTGTTCAAACCTATGACCACCTTCAAGTCAGTTATCCATTATGTAACCACTTCACCTTAGTGACTGGTGTGTTTGGATTGTTATTCTTGTTTGTTGGATTCAGTTTCATTATGTCTTTTTACTCTTTTGACAAGACTGTGTTGGTGAATAGTTCTGTGTTGAAGTTGGAGAAGAGATGTCATACAAAGCGGTACCTGACAGATTATGGTGAACAAAGCTTGTGTGTTTGTTGATCTGATGCAGGAGCCCTTAAAACTCAATGGAGTCACAGTCAAATAGTGCTTGTCTACCCCTGAAATCGTGCGTTTACGGCGATTTAAAAAAACAACAACAAAAAAACCAAACATGATAGAAACAAACAGTAAAGTGCAAAAGAAAGACAGAAGCTTGCTACATTACATTCTACTCACACTTTGTGTGCTGATTTCCCACTTGAATGTAGAAATTACTCCAATTAAGTTATCCAAACAGCACACCTAACAAAAGTTTTGAACCACATGATCCACCACATAACAATGTCACTTAGAGCCAAACAAGGGACAAACTCGTCATCTGAATCCAACAAATCATCACTATCTTCGACAGATAATTCACCAACAAGATCTGATTCATCATCAGATCCTTCAGCTTGGGTGATATCGATCGCCTCTTGCACAGAAAGCATACGCCGGCTCCGAAGTCGCCTTGCCGACATTGTGAAAAAGTAGGTGAATACAGCGTCGCTTACTGACTCCAGAAACTTAGTTACAACAAAGGCTGTATGATGATTAGATACGGTCTAAGGGAAGCAATCGATACATAGACTGATGATTATACTTTGACTTTCAGGAGTTTTCTCCCTCGAATGCAGCTCATGTTATGAATTAAAAAATGGCATTTTCCGAGAGCGCTTGCCTGCCGTCACGATTCAAACCATGGTACAAACGAACGGCACTAGTGTGCCGTCAAGATTCCATGTTAATACTGTCTGATGAATTAGAAGAACTCCTTCGTTCTTTGCCTCACTGGGCCAAGCCTATTAGACAAGGAATGAGTAGTAAATATAGAGCTGTTATGTGAGTTGTCTTCTGCCCATCGATCACCCACAGAATGGGAACTACATGTATGTGGAGACACAAAAGAAAGAAAAGACGTTTCATCCTAATCTACATTTACCTTAATCACCTCAGCTTTCAGCATCTCTTTAATACCAGCCACCACTTTACAGACGAGACTGTGCAAAACTGTAATCTCAAGGGCTGTTCCAATCAGTATGAGGACCTCCAATATATACCTACCTTTCAGTGAGTGACTCGACTGAGAACGTGTAGTGGTCTTCCTCCACTTAGCTAGACTCATCGATTTTGATGTGATTTCAATCTTGAGCCAAGATGACGATGTTCTTTACCTCTGTCAACAAGTTTTCTGTGTTTCAGACGTTCTTCAACTTATCTTAAAGCGTTATGGATACGGCCTTTCCTGTACTCTGAATCAAAGTGACCACCAGCGTTCAAGTAAATATGAACCAGAAAAACACACACAAAAATTAGTTCGTGTATTAGTTTTATAATAAAACAAGACTAGACATGTGAAGTACGCGTTGTAATTATGTTTTTGTGTTTTTCTGGGTTGACCATTGCTGTGTTGAAGTCTATTCAAAGAATCTAACTCAATCAGAGAGGAGACAAGCACTAATGTCTTCAGCAACGGTGGCCTGTTTAACCCCTAGCGCTTGAAAGCTGTTACCAAGCTGAAGAAAACCGTGATCAGAGACTTTCTGTTTGCTGATGACTGTGCCCTCAGTGCCTGTACAGAGCAGAAGATGCAACATGAAATGGACAGCTTCTCAAAAGCCTGTGACACTTTGGTCTCACCATTAACATAAAACAAGACCAAGGTTATGTACCAACTTGCACCCAGCAATCCCTATCCAGAAGCACACATCACAGCAAAGGGGCAGAGCCAACAGGCAACAGATAATTTCACCTATCTGGGCAGTATACTCTCACGTGTGGTTAACATAGACAAGATCGCCAAGACCAGTATTGAATTTGGAAGACTCTAAAAGAATGTCTGGGAACAGAGAAAACTCAGCCTTACGCTAAGCTTAAGGTCTATGTGCAGTGGTACTCACCACTCTTCTCTACGCCAGTAAAACCTGGACAGTCTATAGCACGTATGCCAAACAGCTCAATCATTTCCACCGGACCTGTCTCTGCAGACTCCTCCATATCATGTAGCAGGACAAGATCCCGGACACGGAAGTCCTGGAATGAGCCAGCACCCTCAGCATACACACCATCCTGCAGAAAGCCCAAGTAATATTATGGGCTGGACATGTAATGAGAATGTCTAAAAATCGACAATCAAAACAACTTGTGTGTGGAGAACTGAGCCAGGGGAAGCGTTAAGTTGGTGGCAAAAAGAAACGTTTTAAAATTGCCTGAAAGTATCTATCAACGACTTGGGCATCAACCCCAACACCTGGGAGACATTTATACTAGATTGACCAAACTGGCAAGGCAAGCTGACCATCAGAGCAAGAGCAGTAGAGAGAAGATCTACAGCAGAAGCTCGAAGAAAACAAGAAAGCCCAAGGCAGAAGCGACCTCCAATTCTACAGTTGCACCAACCCACGTTTGCCCTACGTGTGGGCAAGCCTTCCTGGCCTGGACTGGCCCCACCAGCCACCTCCAGACCCACAATCGCCAGTCCACCGGTCAAAATTGAAGTCGTGGTCTTTTTCGACAAAGTAGAACCGATGTCGATGGTAGTGGTGGTGGTGTTCCCAGTGGTAAAGAAATAGTGATAGTAGTACACCAAGAGACAATTTGATACAGTGAAACAAAAACCAAAGGGGTGAGAGAGAGAGAGAGAGAGAGAGAGAGAGAGAAAAGAGAGAGAGAAAGACAGAGATATTGAGAGAGAGAGAGACAGAGACAGAGAGAGAGAGACAGAGTTAGAGAGAGACAGAGAGAGATACGCACAATCATGTATGCACATGCACCCGCAAGCATGCACACGCACACGCAGGCATGAACACGCACACGCACACATACAAACACACACAAGCACTCATGCACGCATACATACATGCATTTACGCGCCCACCCACCTCCCATACACAAACACACACACAAGCACGCACGCATGCACACACACACGCACACATATACACAAACACACACAAGCGCGCACGCACTCACACACACACACACACACACACACACACACACACACACACACGCACACACATCTTTCAAGACTAACATGACACGAACATGGTGTTTATGAACGTCGTTGTTGGGTGTGCACTCTAGTAGTTCAGTCATTGAGAAGCTGAGCATTGACTTACAAGCAGATGTTTCGGGTTGTGCTGTCATTCTGATGGTGTTAGTGTGTTAGTTCCCTTTCCGCAATCTTCATAGAAAAAAAGCACACACACACACACGCACACACACACACACACACACACACACACACACACACACACACACACACACACACACACACACACACACACACCACATACACACACACACACACACACACACACACACACACTCTCTCTCTCTCTCTCTCTCTCTCACAAACACACACACACAGACACACGCACACACACAAATACACAAGCACGTGCACGCA
>JAPXFY010000033.1:9657007-9687007 GCA_030674185.1 Monoplex corrugatus
GTGTGTGTGTGGTGTGTGTGTGTGGGGTGTGGTGTGTGTGTGGTGTTTGTGTGTATTTGTGTGTGTTTGTGTGTATTTGTGTGTGTGTGTATTTGTGTGTGTATGTATGTGTGTGTATTTGGTGTGTGTATGTTGTGTGTGTGCGCGTGCGCGCGCGCGCGCGCGCGCGTGGTGTGTGTGTGTTTGTGTGTATGTGTGTGTGTGTGTGTATGTGTGTGTGTATGTATGTGTGTGTGTATTTGTGTGTGTGTATGTGTGTGTGTGTGTGTGTGTGTGTGTGTGTGTGTGTGTGTTGTGTGTGTGTGTGTGTGTGTGTGTGTGTGTGTGTGTGTGAAATATACTAGCCATGTCACATGTCTGTATGTCTCCCACACAAGACCTCACTGTGTATGTGTCTGTCACAGACAGCAGATGGACATAACAACACTTTTCAAAGATCACTTGAAAATCACACATCACGCTGATCGAATTTTAGAGCAAATAACAAACACGATCTACAACTTCAGTCAATGATTCTTTTAAGAATGTTGATTTTTAAATCTGAACAAATATCAGTCCTCATATCATTTAAAAGTTTTAGTAGTGTATCCTGACTGTTCAGCCACACTGACATCTGAATCATTCACATCAGGCCCGTTCTCATTAATCGTTTCTTGATGATTAATCTTTAGTGGGTTTCTTTCTATGCTTGGCACAGCAAGGAATTGTTCAGAAACGTACATCTGAACGACTAAACATAATATTCAAGATCTCACCTATATAAACAGTGAGCAAAGTTGACGTACAACAGGCGTCACCTCTATGGCATTACCATGAATTACTGATCTGTGGTGGTAGTCGGTGAAAATGGTAGTGGTGGTTGATGTGGTGATAGTCATGGTGATAAAAATTTGTTTTGTTTTGATTTATTTCAAACACGGGTTGTAAAAACGATAAATCTCAATTTAAATAAAGGCAATAAATCTGAGTTTTCTTCGAGGCTTGTCAATGTTTATGATGTTAGAAATCACGAGTTTTCTTGGTTAGATGATAATAAATCATTTGAAAACGGTGGGATGTTGTGCAACTTGATCTCTGTGAGAGCTATATATGTTGAACGAAAACAACTCTTGTACTGTTGGTAATGAGATCAACTAGTGTGTTTAAGAATGTTCGTTTCTTGTCGTATTGATCGATGTTCAACTCTTACTGTGTACATCAAAGTGACAACAGAACTTACTTTCATTTCATAATCTAACTTTCCGAGTTACATCATGCTCTTGTTTAATATTGTACAAAACTGGAGCAGGTGACTATTACAGTAGCTACACTCTATTGTTTTGGTAAATCTGTCAGTGGAGCACAGACTGTGATGTCTTACATGATGAAATGTTTGTCTAAATCCAAGTGATATCAAATGTTCACAGAATTATATGTCACAACTAAAGGCATTGTACGTGGTAGATACTGAATAATGATGTCACAGATATCCTTTCTGTACAAAGACCTTTCTAAAGAGAGAATAGAAATAACGAAGTGCATAAAACCAAACTAGATAAGAACTTTAACACTGTGTTGGCATCAATTTCTATGCTGGATGAAGCTGGATATGGCTTAATCACTCGTAGCATCTATAAAGCTATCTATGTATAGATGCTATCGGAGTTTAGGTCATCCAAAATCAAAACTATACCTACCCAATAAACTATGAAAGATGAAGCAAAGCCAGACGTTTTGGCCATTCAAAATCAAGTCCACATCTATCTAGGAAACTATGCTCATCATCATCATCATCATCATGTGTCCTGCTGCATGGCGTTGGCGATCATGGCCCTTCATATGACTCTATTCGCTGTCGCCACAAGCACATTTTCCACCCGCTCTGGCCCCAGCCACCCTGCAAGTCCATCCAGCATTTTCTTTCTGGGTCCACCTGATGCTCTCCTCCCCTCTAGCTTTACTGCCGTGACCAGGTGTTCCAGTTCCCCTTTTCTCATAAAATGACCCTCAAATGTTGTTCTTCTCCCAATCCTTTCTATCAACGATCCCCTGTGTCCGCCTCTATCAAAACTGTCCCTCTACCAACTGCCATGGTGTAGTGGTAAACGCAACAGACTACCGACTGGAAGATTGTGGGTTTGAATCCCATCAGTCCCTTCCAAAATATATCATTGTGGGATTTTTGGGGCTCTAATCGGCTTCTACCCAGAGTTGGGCGTGCTATGGTTTCATTGGGAAGACTGGGACCACACAGTCCAGAATCATCCACTCCATGGATGCGTCATTGAGAGTATTGCTCAAATCCTCTGACCAGCACCACAGGTGTCTGTATCTCTCAGGCCGGGTATATTATGATAGTAACCATAGAGTACAGCCCTGTGATGCAGTCTCAATCAAGATGAACTCCATAGTATCATGATTATCATCCTCATCGACATCATCATCATCGCATAGTAAAAAAACTGTGCCAGCTTTTGCAACCATTAAGATGGCGCAGAAAATGGGATGGAAAAATAGACTGTACAATACAACACCCAAGAACTCTCCTCCCGATGTTAACTGACAGGCATCTTTTGGCAAGAACGCCTCCCATCCACCTGAATGCTGTCTTGGCCTGGCCAACTCCCCCAGCCACCTCAGATGTGCATAGGCAGTTCGGCGAGATCACTGCCCCAGATATCCAAACACATCAACCCGTCACAAAGCTGCACCACCCGCTGCCACTCTGCATGTGGGGATCCCATGTTTTTCACTGACCACCGTGACTCCAGTCCTCCTGCCATCTAGCTCCAACCCTTCACTACTGCCCTCCATTTCTATTATATTCACAAGGCCCCGTAGGTCCCCCTCACTCTCCGCAATCAGCATGGTGTCATCTGCACAACGAATGCTGCCCATCATTCCTCCCTCAACCTCCATCCCAGGGCACTCCTCTGGGTCCCCCACGATGGTCTCGCTGTAAAGCGAAAACAAATCTGGTGACAAAACACAACCCCATCCGACCCTTCTCCCAATCCCTTGGAAAAGCCTACATCCTTCTCCACTCCCATACAATAACCGCAAGCGTAAAGTTCACCCAGTCATTAAGTCTCAACCCCAAATGAAGCTCCCAAGCTTCGTCTTTGTCATCCCCATTCTCATCACCATAGCATTGTGAAAGTTGTCATAGGTTCTGTAGCCCTTCATGCTTTGCTGTCATGGTGATGACAGATTTGATGGTTTCGATGGTGAGTTGGACACAAAATGAACAGCACAAGTATAGCGACACAGGATCAATAAGTGGATGATCAGGAAACTAGATGAATCGAATAAACAAATCAAACCAAACCAAACAAACAAACTGAGTGAAAGTAAAACTGACCAAAAAGAAAAATCAACAGCAGTGGTGACATGGTTACAGCAACGAAATAAGCACTGGGAGATTGGGTTCAAACCACATCATTACAGATTACCTTTTTTTCCTAGCCATTCCACCCAGAGTTGAGAGTGTAATGGACTTAATAGAGAGCCTGGGATGGCAATCGTCAATATAGATGTATACCACCTACCTTTTTACTTACATGTTGTCTAAATGCTAAACACAGAATAGCACCAATAGCGCAGATAAACTTGATATAGGGAAAGGTCGTCACTACAACATTCCCCGACAACAAATACAGTATAAAACGTTCAGAATCGTAGAAAATGAATATAGGTTTTACATGATTGATTTCTATACAAGTGACAAATTCACATTTTGTTTTGATTTTTGATAAACGGTTTTATATTCATATTCATATTCATGTTCACATTCATATTCATACCATATTCATTTCTTTTCTCACATTAGATTTACAATGTGAAACTCAGGCTGCTCTCTCCTTTGAGAGCACATCGCCCCAATGTTCCGCCACCCAATGATATTTTGACCAACACTTTAGAAAAGTGAGGTGGCCAATTGGTCGTAATGGGGACGGACCTGGGAAATCAACCTACCTCCTCAATGTTTTAGACCAGTGCAGCCGGGCAAAAGCCCTGTTCTTCACGATTTTTAACTGCCGTGGAATATTTAGATGTGTGCAATCCTGAAGGCTGAAGGACTAGACATTCAGTTCAGTCTTCTGGTTAAACCGAGGAGAAAACTCAACACCTCAATCGAAAACAAACACTGGAACCTTGATTTTAGTTACTGGCAGGCAAACGTCTGGACCACTCTGTCACTTTTTTTCCTTTTTATGTCATCATGATCATGATCATCATCGTCATCATCATCGTCATCATCATCATCATCATCATCATCATCATCATCATCGTGATGTGTCCTGCCATTGACGATCATGGCCCTCGATACGAATTTATCCCTTGTCACTGCAAGTACATCTCCCACCTTCTCTGTCCTCAGCCAACCTGCAAGTCCATCCAATATGTTCTCCGTGAGTTTGCATGGTTTTCTCTTTCCCTCCAGCTTTCCAGTTGTGACCCGGTGCTCTAATTTCTCTTGCCTCATAAAATGTTCTCTATATGTTGTTTGCGTTTTTTTAATCCTCTTTATCAACTGCAGGGTGACTGAGGATAGAGAGGGTAGGAGATGCACTTGCAGTGACAGGGGATTGATTCGTATGGAGGGCCATGATCGCCAACGCCACACAACAGGGCAAATGATGATGACATGAAACTGGTCAAAGAGCTAAACGTCCACAGTTAATGTTATTTGCTATGGCAATATTTATAAAGAAAGAGACACAGCATAAAAGGTTAAACGGAGGAAAGAAGGCAGGCTGGAGGAAAAGAAATAAAATGCACGTATATGAATGAAGAAATGGCGTTGACGCATGAAATACAATATGAATAACATGGAGAAAAATACACATTATCAGAGATTTAACAAACTGATAATGAGTAAGAGGATCCATGCCTGTACAACGTGGCTGGACAGTGGAGAGACAGAAAACCTGTAGACCTACACGATGTAAATGCCACTCTAAGATACGTTGTTTTGTTACAAAGTGTTCAAGTATGACATCACAAGAAGCCATATGTGAATGAAGAAGAAAATAGATATGAATTTGGGTCCATTCTTTTGGCAGTGACGTGAACAGTTTTGTCAATTATGTGATATTCGCCAGAAATGTGAATCACAATATAGTACTTCACCTCGTTTACACAAGATGTTTTCACTGGACGTGCTCATCAAATCAAATGTTGTTGAGTTTATGTGGATCAATGTAACCACCCAGCTTTAACATCGAGTCGAGTAAGGTCTTGTCCATGTCATCCAAGTACTGTACGAATGGAACAGTGACGCAGTTCTTCTGAACAATCAGCCAGGAGAATTCTTTTAGACAACCATTGGCGTCTGACAGGAGAGCGTAATCTCTCCTGTTCTTTTGAATGGTACTCTGGAGAGAATCATGCAGAAAAATATCCATGATCACCACAACTCCATCTCTGTCAATGATAGGCTAGGCCTGTCTTCAATCTGCATTTTGCAGATGACATAGACATGATGAGGACAGCAACAACAAACTGTAAGACATGACAAACAAATAATGAAGTGTAAGATCTGACAAACAATGAACTGTAAGACTTCACAGACAGAGAAGGAACTGTAAGATCCAGTGGACAACGAACTGTAAGACCTGACAGACAATGAACTGTATGACCTGACAAACAGACAGTGAACTGTATGACCTGACAAACAGACAGTGAACTGTAAGACCTGACAAAGAGACAATGAACTGTCATATCTGAGAAACAAACAACGAACTGTAAGACCTGGCAAACGAACAACAAATAAACACCTGACAAACAGACACTGAGCTGTAAGACCTCACAAACAGACAATGAACTGTAAGACATGACAGAAAAAAGAAAATGTAAGACCTGACAAAGAGACAACAAACTGTAAGACCTGACAAACAGAAAACAAATGGAAAACTTGACAAAAAACAATGGACTGTAAGACATGACAGACAACGAACTGTGAGAGCTGACAGACAATGAAACGTAACAAATGACAAACAAACAACAAACTGTAAGACCTGACAGACAGACAATGAACTGTAAGACCTGACAAACAAACAACAAGATGCAAATCCCCCAAACAGGCAGTAAACTGTAAGACCTGACAGACAACAAACTAAAAGACCTGACAGAGCAACAGCAAACTATAAGACCTGACAAACAAACAACAAGATGTAAATCCCCCAAACAGGCAGTAAACTGTAATACCTGACAGACAATGAACTAAAAGACCTGACAGAGCAACAGCAAACTATAAGACCTGACAAACAAACAACAAGATGTAAATCCCCCAAACAGGCAGCAAACTGTAAGACCTGACAGTCAACGAACTGAAACATCTGACAGAGAAACAGCAAACTGTAAGACCTGACAAACAAACAACAAAGCGTAGGATCTAACAGACAATAAATTGTAAGACCTGATAAATAGACAATGAACTGTAAGACCTGACAAACAGGCAACGAACTGCAGGACCTGAGAAACAAGACATGACAAGCAGACAACAAACTGTAAGATCTGACAAACAAAAAACCCCACAAGATATAAGACCTGGCAAATAACGAAATATTAGACCTGTCAGAGAAACAACAAACTGTAAGACTGACAAACGAACAACGAACAGTAAGATGAGAAAAACTGATAATGAACTGGAAGACCTGATAAACAGACAACAAACTGTAAGACCTGACAAACACACTTGTTGCAGTTGTAAGAACCAGTGCCTGCAACAGTACCATCATCATGAACGATGAGCCATTAGAAGAAATGTCCAACTTCAAATATTTGGGAGCATCCCTATCTTAGGATAAAATCCGTGCAACAGAAATCCACGTTAAGATCGCCACAGCCACTGCAGCACTGGCCAGAATCAGCATGGTGTAGAATAGCGATATAAGCTTCCTCCTCAAGTACAGGTTCCTTAGATCTCTGGTGCTTTGCACTCTAACGAATTAGTGAGTACAATGGACATTACTAGCAGAGTCAGAAGACAAATTCAAGTGTTTGACAGAAAATGCTTGAGGAAACTGCCCAGAATCTCTATAATACCAGTGAGTACTTTAAGGGAAAAGGTCAAAGTTCTTGTTGGGCCTCAGGAACATTTATTTGTTATCATTAAGTCACGTAAGCAGACATGGTTCGGTCATGTCAAAAAGCACAAAAGTCTATGCAAGACCATCATGCATGGTACTGTCAAGGCAGAGGACAGACAAGGGAGACAACAGAAAAAGCTTTTATGACAACTAAAATAACAGACAGACATAACTCTGCCAGAACTCTTTACACAGACTACAGACAAGACAGTAAACATGGAGCAGGACTTCAGCTTCTTCTGTCTTCAAGTCCTCATGATGACGGCAGCAGTCAAGGGAAACGTAACGTATAAACCACCCAGACATAGATTTATCCTGACTTGTGAAATCATGAAACACTCCAAATGATGGTTGTGATAGTGATAGAGGAAGACATGGCTTGACCCTTATCGTTGATGTTTCTTACGTTATTGGTCAGAACACGTCTTTCCTGTAGACACAAGTTTGTTTCTGCTTGGTTTGTTGCAGATGCATCTTCTGAAATCAGAAAGCTGTCCGGATATTTTTGAGCACTTTAATCTTGTACTTCAACTGACATGATAAAGGTGAACACTTCTTAGTTGGTAAATATTTCTGTTTGTTTTAACTGAATCCAAATAGAGAAGGAGCCACGACACTAAGATAGTGCTGGGTACTGAAGACGAAGCTCCATGTGCCATAAGCCTTTCAGCCGACAGGTAAGTCAACTTTTTGAGTCGATTTGTGTTACCTATCCAACTACGTCAGGATTGCATTTGCTGCCCTCATAGACGACATGCTGAAAGATGTTGGCAGTATTTTTCAAGAAAAGTTTATGAAGGCTGTTAATGACGCATCCCTGATTGGTCGAGATTTCACTGTGTGATCCCATTTTTTTCCAAATGAGCCAAACTATGTTCATTTAAAAAAAAACATTTTTCTGTCCTATTACCGCTTTAATGGCCACAGACGCTTGAACAAATTTGCAATGCTATGATGAGGGCGATGGGTATGATACTCATGATGTCTGTTCAGCCACAGCTGACCTGTTCCATATCCAACTGAGTCATATTATACACATCCATTATCAAATCAGACAGATGGAGCCATCATGGGATGATGGCAACGGAGATGATAATCATGGTGATGTGATGTCCATCTAGAACTGAGATTGCACAACAGGGTTCCACTGTACGTTTGCTGTCATGATATATCCTGGCGTCAGTCAGGTCTAGGAGATATGAAACCTGCAGTGTTGTTCAGGTGATTTGCGCAACACATACCATGGCGCGTCCTTGAAGTGAATGAGTCTTAGCTACGTGTCCCAGTCTTCCCGACGATCCCATGGCACACTCAAATCTTGGTAGAAGCCAGCTGGGTCTAAAAAAAATCCTACAGTGATTTTGGCAGTATTGATGAGATCTGAACCCAAAATCTTTCATTCAGTAGTCCATTGTATAACCACTGTACCATGGCAACTATTATAGATCATTATCCTTATCATCATTGTCATAAGTTCACTAAATAATAACAGACAATGCAAATACTAGACTACAACTGTACTGATAACAAGACTGTCATGTCCCATGTGCACAGATCAGATACTGTCACACAGTTATTCCACGATTTGCTGACGCCAACACAGTTCCATTTTACATCCACTATTGAACATGTTATAACAATGTGCCTACTGAAGACAACAATATCTCGCTGAACAGACGTAGAGGGCGATGCTTACTGTGAAGATATGACATGGCTACTGTACAAACTTCAACACCTTTTAGGATATGTAGTGTGGGTCGACAGTCATTGCTGTCAGTGGTTGGTTTAATGTACTGGATTCTTTTAGTCAGAGCAGACATTTCCACACATCACACAGATATAGACAATACCCTTATCAACAGCTCTGCCGGTCTGTTGAGTATCAGTGACATCTGTCCAGGTGTAGAATATCTCTTAAACAAAACAAACGTTACAATCCAGCAGGCCAACATGTCATATTGTCAATCGAATCACTTTTCAACATTTACAGCACGTATGGGAGTGGTTTATGGAATTTGTGATCATTCCACTGTTTACTGTCATTTGCATATAGAAGTGCCACAAGGTATGTTGGCACGTGTGTATGTAAAAAGGCTAGCTTATTGGTGTGAGTCTAGTCCATGGGAAGTAGATGTGTGTTCTCATAAAAGTACTTGTGTGTCTCACGATTTGTCATGCAGCAAGCATTCACTTGAAGAAATCGTCACTAAAGCAAATACAAATCATGTGTTTTTCTCATACCGACACGTTCCTGACGTTAAAATTCGCATAGAAGCAATTACAGCTCATGGGTTTATCTTAAGATTTACATCAGCACATTCAGGGTATGTGGTATCACCAAGTTTGACATCCTCTCGCAATTCACCCTCCATTCAGATTTATGAAGAACTGAAAGCTTCTCCAGGATGGGTCATCATGGTCAGTTTTCAGACAACCATCCTGTTTATCGAGCATATCCCGTGTTTAGAATTGTTTTACACAGAGCTAGATACATATCAACAAAGACGTACGCATATGTGCAGTAAATATGACACACCTCCAAAAGTATTCGCAACATCATGTATTCATATTCACTGTCATGTCAAAACATCGTTAGCGTATCAGCTATGGGTATTTTCTTTCTATTCTAAAGACGACCAACCTCAAAAGCTACCCACTGGTTTGTTTAACTGTTCTGTAGTTAACTATTTCAACTTCCAGCACCACCTGGACTGTAACCTGAAGACAGAGTGTCATGGTGGACAGGATGAAACAGAACACTGTCCTTTTAGCAGTCCTGGTTGTCAGGGTTTGGTGGCTTCACGTAATAAATGTTTTCACTATGTTAGATTTAATGCATCCGTTACAAGTCAACAAGTGGCAAGGACGTGTCAAAAAATGGGTGGAAACGTAAGTTCAGTAAAAACAAGAAAGGAACAAGAGAACTTTCGACATATCTTTAAAAGAAAAGATCACTTCTCTGTACTAGTAGGTAACTCAGGTTGGGATTCTGTTCCTTTTGTGTACAGAAAGTTTCGTAAATGGTTTGACAATACTTTGATATACAACATAGCTCATTTCTTGTTACATGCCCCATATATTCCACAGCCTGAACTCTTGAATATAAAGACATATGGTATGGTCTTAGATTATGATATGTGTTTTGTCAAAATGTGTATCCCTGAAGTAGTGTGTGAAACACAATCACAGGCAGAAAGTAATATTATAGTACAGACAGTTGACTTTCTTTGCTTACATCTGCCTCTATCCACCATGACACAAACACAGCAGAGCTTGTTTGAGTGTCCAGGTTGTGTGACACACTCAGGTTTATCTTGTGATTCAAACAGTCACTGTGGAAGGGCTACATATTTACAACATTGTGTGTTACTGGATATGAGTGCTAAAGACAACGCTGAAAGAAAAAGCGCTGCTTATGCTTTTGCTATGTTTATCTGTGATGATGACATAACAACAATGCCATACAGTCTAGTGTGTGATTTCAGACTTGACTGTCCAGATAACAGTGACGAATCATTCTGTGAACATCCTGCCTGTAACAGCTTTTTATGCTCCAATGGTCAGTGTGCACTGCAAACTCAAATTTGTAATGGACACTCAGATTGTCTGGACGAGTCTGATGAAATCAACTGTCGCAAGTTTATGCTGGATAGATTTTCCCACACAGAGCCAGACAAAACGCAACAACTGTTCATCAACTTGGATGGTGCAGGCTACTTTACTCAGCAGACCATGAAATCTGGGGACTCGTGTCCTGACACTCATTATCTTTGTACAGAAGATTGGTTGTACTGTCTCCCTGTGTACACACGTTGTAACGGATTTTCCGACTGTACTTATGGAGAGGATGAACAAGAGTGTGAGATGGTGTCTTGTCCTGGTTTCTACCAGTGTCGAAGTTCTAGAGTCTGTGTACATGGAGATCATCTATGTGATGGCTGGGGTCAGTGTCCACAACGTGACGATGAATTGTTCTGTGATATGACCTGTCCTGAGGACTGTGTGTGTCAAGGTTATTCTTTCACATGTCCTCAGCCTTTCTCTGCTGATCTATTTGATCAGTTACGTTATCTAGATGCCAAAGGCTCAAAAATGACACTGGCAAATTTCAGTACTAACGTATATCTCATCCGTCTTAGTCTGTCACATTCATCCTTACTTGATATACACAGTGTCAAGCTTTCAAACCTGCAGTTTCTTGATTTGAGCAGAAACAAATTAAGAAATATCAATATGAATGTGTTTTTTGTACTATCAAATTTAAAGGTTCTGATCTTAGCAAGCAACCCATTGTTTTCATTGACAAGTAAACCATTTAAAGTATATTATGCTCTGAGTAAACTTGATTTATCAAGAACACATTTAAAAGAGTTTGGCAATACATTATTCATGTACTTACCAAGGCTTAGACATTTAAACCTGTCTTTTTCTGTCATTGAAACCATCAAATCAAGAGACGTTAAACCGATTCCACAACTGAATGAATTAGACGTAGAGGGCAATCTAATTACAAGTTTTTGGTTTGATGCATTGTCAGAATTAAGCGATTTAAAAAGTATCTTTTCGTCCAATTTTAGAGTCTGTTGTGAGACTTTACTTCTGAAAGAGTCAAACAAAAGAAAATGTCTGTCACCTCTGCCTGTGTTTTCTTCATGTAAATACCTGTTACCAACTGATGTGTCCAGGATTTTCTCTTGGCTGTCCAGTATATTTGCCATTTTGGGTAATGGTGTTTGCATCATGATTCCCTTTGTTGTTAAGAAAACATTTGAAGGCAATTTTGTTTTGTTTCTTGTCCATTTCCAGATTGCTAATGTGATAATGGGAATTCAAACAACTATTGTTACAGTGGCCAATCGAGTATTTCATGGTAATTATATTTATCATGAAAATACTTGGACTAAGAGTGTGACTTGCAAGATGGCTTCTTTTCTATTCATTCTGTCCAGTGAGCTGTCAGTTTTAATCATCTGGTTTATTGCATTAGATCATGTGATCATCCTTTGTTTTGCTTTGACCAGAAAGAGATTCAGCCAACACTCAACAGATGCAGCTTGTGTTGTAACTTTGTTTGTTGCGAGTGTGTTGGCAGTGGTTCCTTTTATTCCTGGACTGTCACACTGGGGCCTTGATGGTCAGTCTGGTCTATGTCGCCTGGCACTGTTTGATTGTTACAAATGTAATCAACAATTCAGATGGTTTACTGTTATTGCGATATTCAACTTTATCTTGTGCATAGCAGTTGTTCATGGTTGTGTCATTATTCACAACAGAATACCAAAATACCTAGTTGTTGTGGATTCTACCAAGAGATCTGTTTTTTGTTCAGCAAACCTGATAATAAAAGTGGCTGTGACAGGCTCCATTTGCTGGTTATCATTTGGCCTGACCAGTGTGATGACTTTGTGTGGTGTTGCTGTATCAGACAAGGTCCACGTGGCTATGGTTGTGTACATGTTACCATTCAATTCTGCATTCAGCCCACTGCTGTATATATGGAATATTGTAACACAGCGACGACAACAGGCACAAGAAGAGAAGGTACTATACATGCTGAAATCACGACTTTCCTTTTCAGCAAAAACAGATACATAATAATAATAATAATATATTTTATTTATATAGCGCAAAATCTTGACAAAATCAAATCTAAGCGCTGAGCGTATACATGCATACATACCTACATACATATGAGCGTATACATGCATACATGCATGCTTACATACTTACATACATAAATCTAAGCTGAGCGTATACATGCATACATACATACATACATAAATCTAAGCGTATACATACATACATACATACATACATACATACGTACGCACATGCATACATAATAATTACAATATTTATATAGCGCAAATCTCGACAAAATCAAATCCAAGCGCCGAAAAGACACACACGCACACACGCACGCACGCACGCACACACACACACACACACACACACACACACACATACACACACACACACACACACATGCATGGCCACAAATGGGGAGAAAAGAATAAAAGCAATAAAAGCAAGAATAAAACCAATGGAAAACCACAGAGAGCACATCATATACAATTATATATTAAAACAAAGTGATTCCCCTCCGAGCGGAGACAGGCTGCAGAGGGGGGTTGAGTGAGGTTAGGATTTTATGCAGAGGAGAAAAGGTGAGTTTTGAGAGCGGACTTGAAGGAGGCAAAAGTAGGTTGCTGACGGACTGAGAGAGGAAGTTTGTTCCAGGAGAGTGGACCAGAAACAGAGAAGGCTCGTGGACCATAGGTATTGAGCTTAGTGCGTGGAAAGCGAAAAGTCAGAGGATCGGAGGCAGAGCGGAGGGTACGTGAGGGAACATAGATCTCAAGTAGGCTTGACAGGTAATCGGGGGCTGCGTTATTGAGGCTTTTGTAGCACATGGTGTCTAGTTTGTACTGTATGCGCTTTGATACAGGGAGCCAGTGAAGTTGTGCCAGGAGAGGAGATATGTGGTCAGCTTTTTTCTTTTTGAGTACAAGGCGTACAGCATTGTTTTGAATGCGCTGTAGGATGTGAATGGTGGAGGCAGGAAGACCAGACAGGAGTGAATTGCAATAGTCAATGCGAGACATTATGAAGGAGAGAACGAGTTTTGCAGTTGTTTCGACAGAGAGATACTTCCTGATCAGGCTTATACGATGGAGATGATAGTAGCAAGATCTGGCAGTTTGAGAAACAAAGTTGTTCATGGAGAGGGTAGAGTCAGTGCAGACACCAAGGTTTTTAGCTGAATCAGAAATTGGGACTGATGTGTTACATAATGGGAGAGAAAGAGGAGGCAGCTGGGAAAGTTTCTGACGGGTGCCAATGAGGATAGCTTCTGTCTTGTCGTCATTAAGCTGAAGTCTATTGTGTGTCATCCAGTTCTTAATGTCCGAGTAACACTCAGTGGTGCGAGTCAACAGGCGCTGTATATTATCAGGTGAGTCACTATCTTGAAGTTGGGTGTCATCAGCATAGAAGTGGTGTTTTATAGAGTGGGAGTTGATGATGGTGGACAGGGGGGAGGTATAAAGAGTGAAAAGAACAGGGCCAAGGACAGATCCTTGTGGAACACCACAGGTCAGGTATGCAGGTTGAGAGTAAGTGCCATTGATGAGAACAGTTTGTTTTCTGTTTGATAAATACGAAGTGAAAAAGGAGAGAGCAATGTCAGAGATGCCAAAAGTATGATGAAGTCTAGAAAGGAGAATACCATGGTCAATGGTATCGAAAGCTGCAGACAGATCAAGGAGTGTGAGGAGAGAGACTTTGCCAATATCAGTTGCAAGGAGGAGATTGTTGAGAATGTGTAGTAGGGCAGTTTCAGTGCTATGGCACTGGCGGTAGGCTGACTGGAAAGGATTGAGGAGATTGTTGGCAGACAGGTGAGAGTTCAGCTGGTTGAGGACGACTTTTTCAAGGAGTTTTGACAAGAAAGAGAGATTAGAGATAGGCCTGTAATTTTTCAGTTCATTTGGGTCTAAATTGTGTTTCTTGAGGAGAGGGTGAACAATAGCAGACTTGAAAGAATCTGGGACAGTTCCAGTTTGAAAAGAAGTGTTGATGATGTCAGTGATGAATGGGAGGAGAGTAGGGAGACAGTCGGAGTAGAGAAACCTGGAAGAGGATCCAGTTCGCAGGTTTTGAACGACATGGATCTGATTGTGTTGAAAATTTCTTCTTGTGAGACTGGGGTAAAAGTAGTGAGAGGTGTGCCAGAGAAGGAAGGGTCAGGTGGGCATGGTTGACAGGGTGTCCTGTCAAGCCTGTCACGAAGAGTTTGTATTTTGGTGGTGAAATACTTAGAGAATACAGATGGGAGTTCTTCATTTGTATGTTTTGTTGGGAGAGGTAAGTCTTTTCGTGTGCCAAGGAGATGATTCATGGTTGTAAAGAGTTCTTTTGAAGAAGAGGCATTCAGGATTTTGGTTTGGAAATAGCTTGTTTTTGCAGATGCAATGAGGGTGGATACTTTTGTTTTAGAGGCTTGGAAAAGTTGCCTGTGTACAGTGAGTTTGGATTTGCGCCAGCGGCGCTCTGCTCTGCGGCGGGCACGTTTTGCACAGGCAATCTCATGAGTGAGCCAGGGGGTAGGGGGGCGGTCAGGTAAAAGACGGGTTGTGGCTGGAGCATGAGTGTCCAGAAGATGGTGGAGAGTAGTATAGAATTCATCGGCAAGGTTATGTGACTTTTCAGAAAGGAGACGGGAGGCATCAGATGAAAATGTGGAGAGGTCGATAGATTTGAGATTGCGTCGAGATACCTAATAAAAGAATTTGTGTTGTGAAAAGCGCTCTGCTAAAGTTTTGGCCACCTCATGGGATTATGTGCAGGCTTTAGGATTGTGCCATGATCACTATCAAATGGCACATGTGACGTTAGTGCATATAGAATTCATTCCAGTCGCAGGGGTGGATCTTGAAAAACTAAAACTGAAACTGATAATGCACCCGTCATTTAAGGAGAATTTTCAAAATTGATGGACTTACGAAATTTTGTGTGTGTGTGTGTGTGTGTGTGTGTGTCTGTGTGTGTGTGTGTGTGTGTGTGTGTCTGTGTAAGTGTTTATGTGTGTGTGTGTGCGTGCGTGTGTGTGTGTGTGTGTGTGCATGCGTGCGTGCATGTGTGTGTGTTTGTGAGTCTGTGTACGTGTCTATCTGTGTTTGTGAATCTGTATGTGTGTGTTCGCATGTGTGTGTGAGAGAGAGAGCGGGGAGAGAGAGATAGAGAGAGAAGGAGACAGACAGACCAACAAATAGACAGGCAGAGAGAGAGAGAGACAGAGAGACACAGACACAGACACAGAGAGAAAGAGACAGTGAGAGACAAAGAGAGAGAGACAGAGAGACCGAGAAAGAGTTAGCATGTGTGTGTGTGTGTGTGTGTGTGTGTGGACAATTTCCGACAAAATCAGTACATTATGCTACAATTGTATCGTCTATACTGCACCTATTTATCTTTGTGGCCACACATTTCAATGTACACCCATGTGAGATGGATCGAGTGGTAAGGGGTAGGGAGGTGATGTTGATGATATGTCGCAGCGCCAGGTGAGATGGTGCGAGTGGGTTAAGGGGTTTGGTGATGGTTGCTGTGTTGGTCCTTTGAATCCAGAGCAGAAAAGGAAGTCTCTCAATCAACCGACAAGTCCTCGTTTTGCTACTTGACTCTTTATTATTGAGAAAAGAAGACGAGGAAGGAGACAGGTAAGAAGGAAGACGACTGAAAGGAGACGGTCAAAGAAGACAGTGCCTGTAAGACACAAAATAGGTTTCATAAATACAATGACAAAGTACACATTTTGTGAAATACCAATGTCAATGTACAAGAGTGAACTACTACATTCTAACAGAAGATGTCTACATTTACAAACAAAAGCACTAGCATTTGTAAACATGCAACAAATAATTGATAACAAAATGTTGTGTAAAGAACTACTACATTATACCAAAATATGTATTGTCGATATTAACACTCAAAAGCACTACCACTTGTAATCACGGAACAAATAATTGATAACAAAACTTGAGTAACCCTTTGATAAGTTGAGGGTAACTACCATACTGCTTGTTCAATAGCATTAGCATAGGCTAGACCTCCAATAATGTACTGGCAAAATCATGCACAGTCATATTAAGCTGTTTGGCTGCCATGGGCTGAGTAAGTTGTAACATAACATCTGGGTGGGCAGCTATTGGACAGTTAATATTCAGTGGTGACGACAAACATAGTATTTGACTATGGGAGCTGTCGTCACAAACAGTAGGTCTACCTTATTGAATAGCAGTCAACACACTTGAGTCATCCATTAAATATTTGCTCCATGTAGTTATGTGTAATTCTATGTCTAGTGCTAGAGATAGTGATGACAAAATAGCATAGCATATTACTAGTTTAGCTATGTCATCAAAGCAACATTCTATAATGATTAGCAGTGGTGCTGAGCAGACAAGGGATACAACAACTGGATCAATTAGCTGAGCACATGTTTCATCAACTACCATTATGTACACACATAAAACATTGTCAAGTGTAAAATAGTGTTCCTCTGCACAATAATGCATTGCATCTTGGTAGCTATCAGACAGTTAATATTCAGTGGTGATGACATAGTATTTGACAATGAGAACTATGCCATCACAAACAGCACGTAATCAAATAGCAGTCAGCAGTGTTGAGAGAACAACACACCTGAGTAATCTATTACCCATTATCTCTATGTGATTAAGTATAATTCTAGATCAAGTGCTAAAGACAATGATAACAAAATAGTATAGCATATTACTATTAAACCATGTCATCAAAACAACACTCTATACATGATTATCAGTGGTGCTGATCAGCTAAGGGATACACTAAACAGATCAATTAGCTGAGCACGTGTTTCATCAGTCATCATGTCAGTATGTAAAAATACAACTTTGTCAAGTATAAAATACTCATCCTCTGCACAACAATGCCTTGTATCTTGGCTTTTGGCAGAATATGGTTGTCAATAGTCCTACAATAGCCACATGAAAATAGGGGCTAAATCTATAGTGGTTATTACATTTAAACCTCAGTCCCATCATTACAATGGTGGCCCCCACGCTAAGTGCTACAGATCTTGTAAGATAGCACATCGTTTAGATCAAACCGTACTTTCTCACTGTGCGAATTCTGCAAATCTAGCGCGGTACTCAATAGACTAGAGCTAGAATCTAAAGAAATAAGAGACCTTAAAGTCCCTAAGCTTACTGCAAATGACAAATTATAATAAAGTGATAAAAATCCAGAACTTACTACAGTAACGCCATGAAGTTGATCACCTGCTGTGAGACCAAGAGTGGTGGCAGGAAAGGGCACCTCTGGTGAGACTGAGAGTGGCGGTAGAAAAGCACATACTATGACGCGCCTTGTTATTTTATACTTTGGGAACCAAGCATGGTCATACTTTCAAACCTTTCAGATAATAAGGTCTGATTGGTTGTTCTCACCTACCCAATCAATCAACACTTGGGGCGTGGCGAAAAGTCAACTGTTTGAAATTAATGGAGATCTAATTAATGGAGGTCTAATTAATGGAGGTCTTACATAAGTGCAGTGCCTCGATACACACAACCGGCATACTCGTCTGGTGGTTTTGTTGGTGGCTATTAGCTATTACGCCACAAACACCGAAGGGCGGCATGAAACAAAGACAGTCCGCCCCGGGCTCCATACAACCGCAACATAACCTGCGGTCATTGTACGTGGGTTTCCGCGGGTCGCACAATGGCTATTAGGACGGTGGTTGTACTACAAATTGGCTGGAGGCGGCATAGATTAAAGACTGTCTCCTCTCCGTTCTGTAGGACGACAATGTAATACTGTGGAGATGACGACAAAATCTTGTCGTAGGCCCACTTCAGAATACATGTACACATTGTAGATCTGCTCATTGTTTAGCAGTGTGTTATCTATATGCGTCATGCATTGGTTAGATCTTTGGAATAATTAATGCATAGCTATGGATAGGCAGAGGCTGTGAAATACCAGTATAATTAGGCCAAGAGAATGCAAGGCGTTTTTGATCTAGGCAAGCACGCTACACAGTGTTGCCTTTGAGCATTGTAGGTAAATGGGGAAAGATCGTAAGAGAGCAAGGCACTCTGTTACACATGCCTGACCTCTTTGTTTTGCTTCTGATACTGCTGTTTACAAATTCCTTGATACAGATGTGCCAGAGTCAGTCACCACTGTTTTTTGTGTCTGGCTTATACAACCCACACGAGCCTCCCGTGTCCAATCAGCAGTTATAAACTCTGTCATACTTGAAGCGTAACTTGAAGACATGTCTTTTTATCCAGCAGTGATTTCCTCCTATACGTGTCCACCTTTTTGTCCTACTCCCCTCCTGTCCTCCCCCTCCTGGTCTGTGTGCGTTTTGTATCCTTGAGTTTTGGTCATTGTGAGTGAATATGAAGATAAAATCGTTATTATTATTACTATTATTATTATTATATATATATTTTTTTTAGTTTTAATTAATTGCTATCTTTACCATCATGTACAGTTTCTTATTATGTTTAAGATATACTTCATTCACACCCACCCTCAACCCCACACTCCATTTCATTCTTTTTTATCAATTGCTGTCTAAAAGTAGTTGTGAATAGACTTAATAACTAACACACACACACACACACACACACACACACACACACACACACACACACACACACACACACACACACACACACACACACACACACACACACACACACTACAAACAGGCACAACACACAAACATACGAGCTCGCTGGACTCATATCAAATAAAATGTATGGATATATGAAAAGGCTTTGGATGTTATAAGAAGTTTGCCTGATAAAAGTCCATTAAGTGGGCATACAGTTCATCCCAAGTTGTGTTTTCTCTGGATATTTAGATTCTGTATTGATGACTGTAAAATACACTCATGCAGACGTTGACTGAGTGAAGAAGACCATGGTAGTGGAATGTCATGGATTATTAGACCAGTGACCAAGAGGTTATATTCAGTGACTCCTTCATACACTTACTACAAGACATTTCCACATATCTTGTAATGATCAAACGATCGTGACCAGAAGACAGTGAGTGTCTACAAAATATAATAACTGGTATATTGTTGTATTAACCTTGAAACACCAACTGTCTCTGTATGCTGACTGAGGGTTGTATTGAAAACAGTGAAGGATGTCAACACCAGTAGCCTGACATACAGAGTCTCCGTAACGTTTGTCTGTATCCCAGACAACCATCAGTCTGAACCGTACTGGTTACCAAGCAACATGACTGGCTTGGTGTCATCAGTACCAGCATAGACATAACAACAGTCATTTCACAGTTTGTTTGTTTGTTTTCAAAAACGTCTTGTTCACATTGCTTTTAATGATGTCTGATTCAGGGTCAGTAAATTTTTACGTGAAAGTTTGCATGGTGTCAATATCAGACAGGAAGACCATTATGGCAGTGGTTCATTGAAGTATGAGCGGGATTTAGTCCACACCCCAGAACACCATTTCATCATGTAGAGCACAGTTTGAAAGACACCATTTACATAATTCTTTAGTATTTACCTTACATAACAAAGTGAGCATGGTTAGAATACTCTACACATTTCTTTGTCTTGGTTCTTATTTCTCAGACTCTCTGATCCCCCACTCCTTCTCCCTGTGCTGAGTCCTGTCTCCACTCAGTCAATCACCCAATCACTCTGCTCTTTCCTTATTTCTTTGCTGTTAACTTCTTCATTCCCTGTTTCTCTCACACACATTCAAGCCAGTTTACATATATCCACTAACAATGAAACTTTACAAGATTATACATACTTGTTATGTCTGTAACATGTGATCTAGCTTTTTTCTGTGGTGTGCTGACTCAGTCCCTTACGTCACTATTGTGTTGTTTCTTTCTTAATGCGTTTACTTGTTCACTGTTTCATTTTATATTCATTGTTTAAGGTGACTTAAAACCAAAGAGCGAATCGTCCATACGTCTGCTCTGTGTGATGACATCAGAGTTAACGGGTTATATCACACCAAAAGGGAATATTGCTTTGACAAAGCGCAAATTTGTGAAAACAAATATATCCATCCCAACTGGACACGTTGTCATGATCAGTGTAAAGTGTCTTATATCGTTATCACTTCGGCTATACGTTCAAGGCGCTGCATTTCCCAAATTAATAGACGTGTCCTCAAAAACATACTCTAAATACATTGTGCAGTTATACAGAGGTACAAAATTAGAAGTAAAGTATAGTATCAACAAATCTTTATATAAGAATATACAAACAAATTCAAACATTCTGTTTTCATTTCACCCTGAAAATATGTCACCTCAGAAATTACTCGGTGGTCTTTTCAACTGTTCAGTGAATTATTATTCCAGCTTTCAGCAGCACTTGGACTGTAACTTGAAGACAGAGTGTAATGATGGACAGGATGAAACAGAACACTGTCCCTTCAGCAGTCCCGAGTGTCAGGGTGCATTGCCATTTTGCAACCGTTGTTACATGTTTGTCAGCAATGAAATTCTACATCAATTTGACAGATCAGGAACACTTGCTGACAAAAGGGCCAGCCATTACTGTCGTATAATTGGGGGCTCACTGGGTGTACCTAAATGTGGCAATGAATGGGTGGCATCAGTGAAAAATGTTACAAATGTAAATACAATTTTTATTGAACAAGTCTTGGTTGGTATGTACATGGGTGATAGAACTTTATCTAACATGTACAGACTCAATATTATTCACAAGGACAGAACTGTTGTTTTTCATTTTATTGCATATAAATCATATTTGATGTTTATTCCACATGAAGTATATTCGACGTTTAATTCGAAAATATGTGTTGAACTGTCTGGAAAGTATTCCTTATCTGGCTGTGACGATACACTTTCATTACGTTATGGCGCAGTTTGTGAATTCAGTAAGAATGAAAAGAAACAGAAACATCAGTATTCAAAAACTATCTCACTGCCTGGTGTACAGTTGTTGTTGCACACACGACAACCATCTCTGATGACCTGTCCTGATGGTCAAGTTACGCATGACTTTCTGTTATATGGTAAAAGACACACGTTCCGTTGTGGGTTTGCCACAAATTCGTCAAATATGCATGGCATACGTGAATCAGAAGATCGACACATAGCTTTGTTTACGTGTGATGATGACGCCACAACACTGTCATACACACTGGTGTGTGACTTCAGACCTGACTGTCAGGATGAGAGCGATGAATCATTCTGTAAACATCCTCCTTGTGTCAACATGTTTACCTGCACTAATGGTCAATGTGTTTCCATTGACAACTTGTGTGACTGGTTGTTTCATTGTCCAGATGGATCAGATGAAAAAAACTGTGATGGATTTTACGTGGATCAAAAAGACTATAAAGATTTTCCATCTCCTGCTCTTATCAATTTTGATGGTATCAGGATTTTCACATCAACCCCAATGAAGTCAAACGAGTCCTGTCCTGACACCCACTACCGTTGTCCAGGTAAGTTTAATGATTGTCTACCTGTGTACACACGATGTAACAGAATGTATGACTGTATTGATCATGAGGATGAAGAGGGATGTGACAACATGGTGTGTCCAGGATTCTTCAGATGCAGAGATTCCAAAATATGTGTACATGGTGATCACTTGTGTGATGGATGGCCTCACTGTCCAATGCATGATGATGAAATGTCATGTGACGTGACCTGCCCCAAGGAATGTCTGTGTCAAGGTCACACGTTTCTGTGTTTTCAGCCTTTCTCTGCATCATTATTTCCTGATCTCTGGTCCTTGGATGCCACAGGTTCAGAATTGAATATGTCTGTAGTAAATAACAATGCCTATCTTATTTATCTAGTCCTTGCTCGTTGCTCTATGACCCATCTTTTTCAAACTGGATTGGTCAATTTAAGGCATCTTGATCTCAGTGGCAACAAACTGCAGCATGTAGACATGGCTCACTTTATTTATTTACAAAATCTACAAACATTGTCACTGTCCAACAACCCCCTCACATCACTTTACACTTATAATTCATCTTATACTACACAAGCCGCGCTAACAGTCATGGACTTGTCTTACACTACACTAACGGTTTTTGACTCCAAGGTCTTGTCAAAATTCTTACGCTTGCAGAAGATCAACTTATCTTTTACTGCCATTCAAGGTATTGGTCTTGGTGGTTTCAAGTCTACACCACGCTTAGCTGAATTGTACATGGATGGTAGTCCTGTAAAAACATTCCCCCACGACGTGTTTAGAGATCTGTTGTTTCTACATATTATATCAACAGTAAACTATAAACTCTGCTGTAAAGAAATACTTCCAGAGAAATTTGATACTGCCTTTTGTTATTCTCCCCAAAATGAAATTTCGTCGTGTAAAGATTTACTACAATTGGAAATATACCGAGGGTTTCTCTGGCTGATTAGCTGTCTGTCTGTGACTGGTAATTTCTTTTGCTTCTTCATACGTTTGCGTAAGTCGAAGAAAACTTCTTTAAGTGGATTTAGTGTATTTGTCACTAATCTCACGATGGCTGATTTTCTCATGGGTGTCTACATTGTTGTCATTGGAGTGGCTGATGAACTGTTCCGTGGTAGATATCTCCATCATGATGATAAATGGAAGAACAGTGTGACCTGTAATTTGGCTGGCATTCTGTCTTTGCTGTCCAGTGAAGTCTCAGCTATGATTATCTGGCTTATCACACTTGATCGTTTTATTGTTCTTCGCTTTCCATTCAGCTCCATGCGATTCGAGAAAACGTCAGCAGTAGTAGCTTGTCTGCTGGTTTGGTTGGTTGGTTGGTTTCTTGCCATGTTGCCTTTATTTCCCGTGACATCTCACTGGGAGTTTTATAGCCAGACAAGTATCTGTATTCCACTGCCAGTTACAAGACATGATTTCAAAGGAAGACTTTACGCTTTCAGTATATTAATTGTTCTTAACTGTGCGCTATTTTTGCTGATCTCTGCAGGCCAAGCTTTCATTTACTGGTCAATACAGAAGAATGCCATGACAACCAACATGACCAAAGTGTCACATGACATGACCATAGCTCGGCGATTGATCAGTGTTGCTGTAACGGATTTCATGTGTTGGTTTCCTGTTGGATTGTGTGGAATGTTAGCACTGGGTGATATTCCAATCCCTGGCGAAATGAATGTGGCATTAGCGATCTTTGTATTGCCTTTAAATTCTGCTCTTAATCCTTTCATGTATACCTTCAACACACTGGCAGAAAAGCGGAGAAAATATAAAGAAGCTAAACTGTTAGAATGGCTGGAATCTCATACTGATATGATTGTTAACAGATGATGTAACAGATTACCTAGCTTACAAAAATACACAACAGAAAACAACACGATGTGTGTGTGTGTGTGTGTGTGTGGGGGGGGGGGTTATTAGTCGATACACCCACAAAATGTTTTTTCTATTTCTCCTGATTCATAAAATAACAAAATTGACGTAATAAAAAAGGGCGTTGTGGGATCAGTATATACATTTCTGTGTAAAGAGTTCTTATCAAAACACGTACATGGACCTAATAGACTTAATCGTCTATTGTTGACCACAAAACGTTGACCTGCCAATGGTAGATACTGTCCTCTATTGTTGACCACAGCATACATTGACCTACTAATGGTAGATACAGTCCTCTACTGTTCACAAAACACGTTGACCTTCCAATGGTAGATACAGTTCTCTACTGTTTACCACAAAACACGTTTGACCTACCAATGGTAGATACAGTCCTCTACTGTTCACAAAATATGTTGACTTACCAATGGTAGATACAGTTCTCTACTGTTTACCACAAAACACGTTGACTTACCAATGGTAGATACAGTCTTCTACTGTTGACCACAAAACACGTTGATCTAACAATGGAAGACACACTCTTGTACTGTTGACCACAAAACATGTTGACCTACCAATGGTAGATACAATATTCTACTAATGACCAGTGTTACAAAAGTCGTTTTATGAGTGACTGGTAAGAGAATGAAAGTAGACTAAAGGTACGATGTAAACTGTGTGTGTGTAGGTGCGCGTTCTAAATGTTTTCCCCAATCACACACAACCATCCATTCAGTCACCTCATCCACCTCTGCAAACAAAACAGTATATTTCAATATTTTATAATCAACCAGATATCCTCAGTTCATTTTTGTCCAGCCGGATCAACAAACACATCAGACAGAGATAACTGCATTTAGACATTGTTGTTACCGCACAATCCCGGGGAGCAGGACAAATCACAGAGGCGTCATTAGTCGGAAACGCCCAGGTATGTAGCATCCACCCCTCAAACCATAGTCACGTACGTATGTGGCTCCCTCGTGAACCAATCAGATCAGACAGCTCCCCAAGTCAGAAGCTGCCAACACATTAGCAGCTTACGACAAAACAGACATGGTTCTCTTCAGGCAGCAAGGAAACGCAACTGCTCAACCTGGCAATCTCAGTAGAACTCAATTTGAGTTCACAGTGTTTTCGACACGCACTCCACGATTTTACTTCACAGCAAATCCCAAAACATTCCTCACCTCGGCCAATGAGAGCAAAGACACCGAAAATAACACTAGGCGCTCCAATCCACAAAAGCAAAATGAGCCAAAACACCTTGCACAAAAGTGAAAATGCAAAAACAGCACTATGAAAATATATACAGCACATCTGTCAGAACCACAAAACACATTGACCTACCAATGGTATATACAATTCGCTGTTGTTGACCACAAAACGCGTTAACCTACCAATGATAGATAGAGACCACTGTTGACCACAAAATAATTGACCTACCAATGGTAGATACAATCCGCCACTGTTGACCACAAAACACGTTGACCTACCAATGGTATTAGAGTCCTAGACTGTTGACCCAAAAGACGTTGACATACCAATGGTAGACACAGTCCACGACTGCTGATGACAAAACACGATGACTGTCTTTGCCATGATTCGATGCTTAAGAATGAAGTTGTACACTGACATCTACAGCGTCATTTTTCAGCCTTGACTGATGAAAATGGTTATACACTGACACACACTGGTTGTACACTGACACATAACAGTTGTACATTGACACACATTGGTTGCACACTGACACACTGGTTGTACACTGGCACACAATGGTTGGACATTGACACACACTTGTTGTTCGCTGTTACACACTAACACAGTTGACAGTACATTAATACAGAATGGTTGTATGCTGGCACACATTAACAGTTTGCCAGTACAAGGATATAAAAAGGATGTACACTGACACACATTAACACAGTATGACACTACAAGACACACAAATGTTATACACTGACATACTAACACAATGTTATGCACTGATATACACTAGTAGTGCATGACAGTACATAGACATACAATAGTTGTGTACTAACACGCATTAACACAGCATGACAGTACAGTCACATACAGTGGTTCTACACTGACATACTAACACAGTATGTCAGTACATCAACACACAGTGACTGTACACAGACAGGCATTAACACAGTATGACAGTGCATTGACACACAGTGGTTGTACACTGTCACATATACACAGCTTGACAGTGCATTGACATACACTGGCTGTACACCGTTACTCACTGACACAGTATGACAGTACATTGACACACAGTGGTTGTACACTGACACACATATACACAGCTTGACAGTGCATTGACATACAATGGCTGTACACCGTTACTCACTGACACAGTATGACAGTACATTGACACACAGTGGTTTTACACTGACACATATACACAGCTTGACAGTGCATTGACATGCAATGGCTGTACACCGTTACTCACTGACACAGTATGACAGTACATTAACACACAGTGATTGTACACTGACACACAATAACACAGTATGATAGTGCATTGGAATACAATGGTTATACACTGATACACCTGATAGTGTATGACAGTAAATGGACATATAACAGTTGTGCACTGACACACATTAATGCAGTATGACAGTACAGTGACATACGCATTATCACAGGATGACAGTACAGTCACATACAATGGTTCTACACTGACATACTAACACAGTATGACAGTACATTGACACACAGTGATTGTACACTGACAGGCATTAACACAGTATGACAGTACATTGACACACAGTGGTTGTACACTGACACATATACACAGCTTGACAGTGCATTGACATACAATGGCTGTACACTGTCACTCACTGACACAGTATGACAGTACATTGACACACAGTGATTGTACACTGACACACAATAACACAGTATGATAGTGCATTGGAATACAATGGTTATACACTGATACACCTGATAGTGTATGACAGTAAATGGACATATAACAGTTGTGCACTGACACACATTAATGCAGTATGACAGTACAGTGACATACAATGTTTGTACACTGACATGCTAACACAGTATGACAGTACATAGACACACAATGGTTGTACACTGTCACACACTAACACAGTATGACAATGCAATGACATACATTGGCTGTTCACTGATACACACGTGACAGTAAATTGACACACAATTGTTGTACATTGACACGTACCAACACAACACATTAGCACACATCGGCGCGAAATACTAACAAACTGTCATATAAACCTCTACCATATTGAATTCTGTGAATAGTCGCTGAAGCGCAGCACAAAAGAACTGTTCATCAGACTACTCCAGCTCTCTACGTTGTATGCCAAAGCCTGGGTCTTTGCAAATGGTTTCACTGTCAAATCTAGAATATCATCAGTCCATCGATATTTTCCTGTCTTTCCAAACATCGCCTTCACTCTACAATTCTTTGCAGGATTGATCCACTTAGGCCGTTGGATCTGATTATATAGCTGTACCAGCATAGTATTCCATTTTGAACTGATGTCAGCAGATCTTCATTTAGTGAAGTGTACTATTTATGAGTATGGCGAGCTTGTTCATCAGTGACATGATCAGTGTATCTGATGTTTACCATAACACATCATTTCCATGGTATGAATTTGTCTTTCCAAACCTGCTGTGAGGGTCCATGTCTAGCATGTATACAGGAAGATGGAGTACACCAGTGCACGTAAGAGCACATCTAGTGTTTCGTGGAGATGTTCTTGTCTTTGCATACAGGTTTCAGCCTGGACAGTGCTGATGTTGTCTTTGATGATCTTATGGAGATTTCTGGATTGGATCACACGTTGTTAATGATGGATCCCAGGTAAGTAAATAATTGAACAGTTACTGGTCGTTGTGGTGTAGTGGTTAGCGCAACGGACTACCGACTGGAAGGTTGTGGGTTCGAATCTCTATCAGTCCCTTCAAAAATCATCATCTAATGTTTGGCTTCAACCAGGTCCTACCCACATTGCAGCGTGTTATGGGCTCATTGGAAAGAATGGGATTACACACTCGAATATCATCCACTTTACCGATACTACAATGATATTGTTGCTTAAATCCTGTGACTAACATCGCAGGTGCCTGTATCTCTTGAGCCTGGTTGACGTCAGAATACATCATGATAGTAAGCGTTGAGTACAGCCATGTCACGTAGTCTCAATCCTAAGAGGAAATCCATAACATCATGATTTTCATCCTTATCTTAATCATCACCATCCTCCTCTTCCTCTTCTTCCTCATCCTCATCGTACTGAGAAAACTGCCAGCTTCTTTGGCCATGAAGGTGACGTAGAAAATGGGAAAAAAAGTATTGAACAGTTCCTGAATAAATTTCATGACCAGTTATATCAGTAGTAATGATGTTGTTATGGCTGGTCATGAACTTGTTTTTCACAGATCTGATTTCCATGCAATATCTTGTTGATGTTTCATCTAGATTTTAACAAGCTTGGTGAAATCTTGCTCACTGCCTGTGAGGCCATTAATGTGACATGTGAAGCCAAGTTTCTGATGGTTCTTCTACCAGTGCTGACCATGCGAACCTGTTCTTCAAGTGTGATCATCACGTACACAAATACTGTATTTGAACTTCTCATGCCTGGGCACACACACACACACACACACACACACACACACACACACACATATATATATATATATATATATATATATATATATTTATATACAAATATCTGCCATTCATTCTATCTATCTATCTATCTATCTATCTATCTATCTACCTATCTACCTATCTATCTATCTATCTCTCTATGTATGTATGTAAGTATGTATGTTTGTATGTATGTACGTATGTATGTAGGCAGGTATGCATGTATGTCTGTATGTATCTGTCTATCTATCTATCTATCTATCTATCTATATGTCTGTCTATCTATCTATCTATCTATCTATCTATCTGTATGTATGCCTGTCTATGTATCTATCTTTATATCTGTTATGTATGCATGTATGTATGTATGTATGCTTGTGTGTGTATGTATGTATGTATGTATATATCTGTCTATCTACCTACCTATCTATCTATTTCAAAAATCAATTGTTATCAAACCAGCAAAAGAGCTGATCAAGGCAAACAGTTATCACATAGAACTTGACTCTGACAGTGAGAGTGGCAGACTCGGGCGGCAAAGAGTAATTCTGCTCCGTTCCAGTTCGTGTTCTCTGTCCTGTCATTATCTCACCATGGACTTCTAAATTATTCGTCTATGAGTGACTAATCATAGCTGTTATGAGAGGATCATGTTTGTTCTCTTAGTCTACAAGGAATGCATCTAAATTGAAAGGAGAAAACAGTCAGCTGTAATCAATTTTCCTAGAAAATTCTAATCTGATGTAGTGGCTATACACAACAAAATTATATCTGCAGTAGAAAAGGCAAGCCAATAGTAACTATAGTATAAAGGAACGTCCATTGCTCAGGTAACACACTGTAATGAAATGATTTTAGGTTGTATTGATATTGTGGATTCTGTGTCTTGATATTCCTAATTACTGTGTGCAACCTTGGTGCCCTCTAGTTCAAGGGAAGGAACTTTACAGGGTTTTTTTAGGTTTAGAATTTTCTTTCAATCTGAGAGTGTTCCCTGGTTGGGCAAGAACTTTTGTTGGGTGGAGAGCTCAATGTTTGTAGCGAGAATTTGTCTGTCCGTCAAGAATGTTGTGTTGGAAAAATAAATGTTGACAGTAACATTTCACTACAGGAATCACGTGTTCATATTTTCCATTTCAACGAATTTCCAAATTCCCGATTAGCAGAAATCATTTGGAAAATTATAAACTGATATACTATTCTTCTGTTGGATACGGAATTTTCAATGAAAACAAGCTTGAATACAAAAATGTTTGTTGCATGGAATTGTTTGATTATAGTGGATGATGTTTGACATTATTAGTATGTTATGGAATTACACACAAGCAGTTACATATAAATATGCATGGTATATGCTTGAAACCATTTATTGGCTGTTTCGATCGGAATGC